>PVKE010001325.1:50161-91065 GCA_004027555.1 Craseonycteris thonglongyai
TTTGAGGCCACGAGGACCGAGGATCGAATCCCGGCTCCGGCCCAGGCAGGACCCACATGCTGAACTGGGGAGTTCCCACAGTTCGGTTCTCTAGCTGTCTCTGTCTCTGTCTCTCTCTCTATCTGTCAAGAGTAAAATAGAAATAAATATGCACTGAAGATAAAATAATTACTCTCTATAAATATAAAAAAAAAAAAAAGATTTATTTTATTGTTTGAGAGAATGTGTGAGAGAGAGAGAGAGAGAGAGAGAGAAGTGGGGAGGGCCCAGAGCAGTCTCCATAGTTGTACATCATTAGTTGTGACATAGTGTCATTCCACACAGGTGGATGTGGGGTTGTGAGGGGTGGGAACCAAACTGGGGGCCTCCCGCATGGGAGGTGAAAACCTTCACCGTGGGGCTCAGAGGTGGTTATTGGTTGCACCTCAGTTCATTCAGCATATGGGTTTGCACGGGCCAGGGACAGGATTCAATCCCCAGACCTCATGGTTGCAAGGCAAATGCTCAACCTGCTGAGCTATCCCAGCATCCCCTCACAGATTCTTTATTATCAAAGTTTTTGATATTTGCTAATCAGTGAAGTAAAAAATGGTATGTTGCACTTTGAAATCGTACTCATTATTAGTGAGGTTAAACATCTTTTCAAATGTTTAGCAGCCTTTTGTGTTTCTCTTTCTTTAAATTACCATTTGTGTTCTATTTTTTGCATTGGTGGTTAGTTTGTGGTTTCATAAATTGCTTTGTAGGAGTTCTTTATAATATATATTGGTCCTATCTGGTGTGGGTTGCTCCATGTGTTTCTAATCAGTTTGTACAGAGTTGAATATATGTGAGCCCATGGCATGGCCTCCTCCTTTCCCTTGGCCTGGGGAGTGGTCTGCTGGTTGGTATTTTCTTTACCTAGTCATCCTCAAGGGTGGGTGCTTTAGCTCCAGCTTACTCCTTTTTATCACCTAATTTACCCAAAGGCAAACATAACTTACCATGTCAACAGCTGTTATTATTTTTTAAAAAATTCATAGTCTCATGAGAAAAGCACAAAACTGTGTAGTGTATTACATACTTGAGAAAAATACATTCCCTTTATTAGCATGTCTTTGATTCTATGCCTTGCTAAAAAAAAAAATAGCACAGGTCCTATTCATGGAAGGAAGATTTATCTCTCTTGTTGGCTGATTTTCACTACAAAGGGCCCAGTATCTCTGCCTGAGCCATGCTGGATCAATGAGACGTGTGAATGAGTAGGGATAGAGGGTGGGAGTAGAAAGGGATGAGGGTAGGTGAGATAGTACTAAAGAACTTCATTTTGAGGGCCAACATACTAGTGGATCTCCTCAGCAAAAGTAGTAATTTTCTATCCTTGATGGGTGGGGGTGTATGTATCATGTCTCATGTGCTCACAGGACAAATATAGTTTGGCTTGGAGTCATCTTAGGATGACATAGTTGCAATCGTTTGCAATATCAACTTCAAAGGTTATATCAGGAAAGGGCTGGGATTAATACCAAAGTAAGGTAACAGTGCCAACCCAGTTGTGGAGGGGGATCCTCCCTTTAAATGTATTGTAGTTAACTATTGCTGTGTAAGAAATTACTTCCAAAACTTAGCAGCTGAAAAATAAATTGTTTTTATCTTATGGTTTCCCTGTGTCAGGAATTTGGAACAGTTTATCTGGGTTCTGCTTCAGGATCTCGTGTGAGGAAATAGGTAATATGCTGGGACTAAGGTCGTCTGAAGTTTTGATTGTGGCTAGAGGATCTGATTCTAAGGTGACTCACTCGTGGCTGTTGGCAAGTCACGGTTCCTTATCAAGTGGATCTCTCCATAGAGCTACTTAAGTTAAGTGTCTCCGTTGAGCTACCAGCCCCAGCTGTGAGTGATCTATGAGAGAGAACAAGGAGATAGCCACATTGTTTTCTGTGACCTAGTCTTGGAAGTCACACACTGTCACTTCTACCATATTCTACTCTTTAGAAGAAGTAAATCACTCAATTCAGTCCACACTCAAGAGAAGGGGAACTAAGCTCTGCTTTTTGAAGGAAAGAATATTAAAGAATTTGTGGACATATTTTAAATCACCACACTCAACATACCTCAAATACACTTACCATAGCATACTTTGAACTTTATTCTATTGTTTGAACTACATGTGTCCATTCATGCCAGAAATACTTATTGCTTGTGTTATTTGAATCACTGCATACCATTCTTACCATGTATTATATCCTAACAGAGGTCTTTTTTCTTTCTCAGGTGCTTGTTGGGTTGCTTCTTATTCTAGCAGCCATAGAGCTGGCCTTTGTACTCACAGAAGACTCTGGACAAGCCGCTGTCCCTGCCATTAGATATACCAATCCAAGCCTCTACCTGGGCACATGGGTAAGACCCATCACTGCTTCTGCCCTGTTTATCTTCTCTCTGTTCATAGTCATCTAGCTGGAACTTACTTTTTTGGAATAAAATTAAGTCCAATTCATCAAGGGACCTATGATGAGACAAGCTTGATTGTAATGGGGAAAAACAAATGTTAACTTTTCATCTTCTTTTGCACACTAGTTTTTTTTTTAACACTAGTTTATAAGAGCCTTCCCGCTAAGGTATCTACTAGCTTTAATGACTAAGATATAAATCTTTTTTTTTTTTTAAGATTTATTTTATTGATTTTGACAGACAAAGACAGAGACAGAGAGAAGCGGGAGAGCCCAGAGCAGTCTCCATAGTTGTACATCATCACTTTTCAACATGGTTTCATTCCATTCCACGTGGGTTGGTGGGGGCTGCACAGGGTGGGAACCAGGCTAGGGGCCTCTCCCACGGGAGGCACACTGCCCTGAGCTGGGGGCCAAACCGGGGTGGTGAGCACTGAACTGGAGGTCTCCCGTATGGGAAGCACACCCCAGTTTAGCACATGTTAGCACATGGGTCCACAAAGGCCAGGGCCAGGATTCGATCCTCGGTCCCCGGGGCTGCAAAGCAATGGCTTCCCATCTAAGATATAAATCTTATGCCCTCTTGTATCACTTGCCATCTAAGAATCATACATGCAATTTAAGTTTCTTAATATAAAAGAATTTTCTAAGTGCTGTAAATATTATTTTGAAATTGATTGATTGTAGACTGTAATCAATGGATCACGGAGTCTGGAGCCATTTGTATAAACTTGATGACAGAAACTGATGTTTCTTTCTTTTTTTAAATATACATACATTTTTTTAAGATTTATTTTTATTGTTTTTTGACAGAGAGAGACAGAGAGAAGGGGAGGGCCCAGAGCAGTCTCCATAGTTGACATTAGTTTTCCATATAGTTTCACTCCACAGGTGGGCACGGGGCTGTGCAGGGCAGGAACTGGGCTGGGAGCCTCCCACATAGGCCCCGGCAAGAACTGAACTGGGGGCACACCCCAGTTCAAAATATGGGTTCGTTCATCGCTTCTCGGCCTTTTGGCTAAGATCAAGTGTAGTATCTGTTCTTATCAGTTTAAAAATATGGGTTTGCATGGGCCGGGCCTGGGATTCCATCCTCAAGCTCCGGGGCTGCAAAGCGAGCACTTAACCCCCTGAGCCATCCCAGCTTCCCCCTGACGTTTCTTCTGTGAACTTTTCGTTGTTGTTGTTGCAGGGTGGGGAGGGCCTATCCAGTGTTTCAAAAACAATTGAACTAGATTCAATCATTTTAAAACAGAGAGATGCCTCATAATTATTTGGATTTCCAGTTCTTCTTGAAAAATCAGAATGTCTGGCAGTATGTGCCTGTATTGTCACTAGCCAGTGGTCAGCGAGGATTGAGGAGCAGTTGCCCCCAGTAGACCAGGCATGTGCTCAGTATAGCCCCCACACTCACTTCACTCAGCAGCATGGTCTGCCTGGCCCTGGAGGCATTGCTGTTTAACACCGTTATAAGACAAAGAAGGGTCTAGGTGATGGTGTGCTGTCTTTGGCTCACAGAGCTGATTGTGTGCCTCATTTTCCAATCCCACATCTAGTGACATCATGCTGAACTTGAAACCCACCACAGTGGGGGTATTTATATTACAGAAATTGGCAAATGCTACAAATTGTAGCTTCTCTTTTTCCCTCCAGAATACTGGTTTCTTAGCATAGTACTGGGTTTATTAAACCAACATTTAATTAATTATATGTAAGTGAGATGTTACAAGGCAAGTTGTTATTAAGTGCTGAGTCTGATATTATTAGAAAATCATAATACATATATCTTGCCCCTACCCAGCAGAATTGGCTGCCCCCAGCTGACTACTATTGTGCCTGAAGTTAATTTCTTTGGGTCTTGAAAAGATTTTTCTGGCTCCCAAAGTAACTATTAAAATGCAGATGGTGACCCTCTGTGTTCTTGGTGAACTCCCCACACAAGTATGGTGAATAGAGATGGCTTGGGGTAGGGGGTCCTAGGAAGAGTACAGAGGTCCCAAATGAGAGAGTTGGATGGTATCCGGGAAGAAATCTATGATTTGGCATTCATGTGCTTTCTACCAGCCAGATTAGGTGCAACAATCACCTCTGTCAGCCCTCCTTCCTGTGTTTTCTGACATCCTTTCTACCTCTTGCCCTGGGCTAGTAATAGTCTTTTTTAGAAACTGGTGTGATTTTCTCTCTAGCTCCTAGTTTTGCTGATACAACACAGCAGGCGATGGTGCATACAGAAGGACTCTTGGTTCCTGTCCCTGTTCTGGCTTCTCTCCATAATCTGTGGCACTTTCCAATTTCAAACTCTGATCCGGATGCTCTTAAAGGTAAGGAGGAAAGAGAGGGTGACATGAGGAAAAGCTGCCGGGCGCCTTCTGAGTCAGAGTCAATGGCATAAAAGACATTGGGCTCCAGGATAGAATTGTATTAGGGAATTTGATACAGGCTTTAATTACAACTATGGGCATATGTGAGATCTTTAGACCTAATTTGGATGACAGGCTCATTTTTTGTGTTTCTTTTCTGTTTTCACATAGGGCAACAATTCCTATCTGACCTACTCCTGCCTGTTCTTCATCTGCTACGCGTTCCAAATCCTGATCTTGACCCTGTCAGCATTTTCCGAAAAAGATGACTCATCAAAAGTGAGACTCTAAATATACCCACCTTGTAGATTATTCAACTGAAAGGCACCTTGACAAGTGTAACTTTAAAATGTCTAGGTCTGCTGGAGGTCCCCTGAGCCTAGAGTATGGTAGTATGGACCATATTATGGCACAAGGAAACCGAAGGTGACTAGAGTATGGAAATGCTGACTTTGACATTGACCCACCAGTCTTCAGCATAGACATTTAATGCATACATCAATGCCAGAAGGTCTGATTATCATTCTACCGGTGACCTCAGAGTCTCCAAATAAATATATAGTGAATAGCCTCCTTCAGTACCATATCCAGTTTCTAGCTCGACATTACATCAGTTTCTGATTTTAGAGTCCCATAGCATCCCTGTTTCCAGTTGATTTACTTTCTAATTTTTTGTCTGTCTTACAGAATCCATCATTCACGGCTTCATTTCTGAGTAGCATTACCTTTAGTTGGTATGACAGGTAGGAAATGCCTGAAGAATGGGTTCTCTCTACCCCTACCCCCTTACTCTTCTGAAAGTGAGGGCAATCTTAATTTGTAACATTGCCTCCTATGGCCTCCATTTCTCCTCTACTTAGAGTGAAACTTACAGATCAATTTAATTTTGTTTCTTCACTGGGCAGACTGGGATACTGAGGAAAAGATGGAGGGAGATTTACTCTTGGTAGCCTGGGGGTTCCATAGAGAAAAGGTAGTGTGGTAAGAAGAGAAGGCAGTTAACAGGAAAGTGGGAATGTAGGGGCAGGCAGTGTGGCTCAGACTTGGAGGGTAAGGCATGAAAATCCTGGCCTGGGGTCCCAGGAGATCTGAAGCAGGCATTCTTGTCCTTTGTAGTTCCATGGACTCTTTTGACTATAACACCCACGAATCCCTATTCAGATAATGTTATAAATGCATGAAATAAAAGACATAGGTTTATAAGGAAAAACAAATACCGGTATATTAAAATATAGTTACCTAAATTTAAAAGAATTATTTTTAATTTTTATTAAATTATTTTGGGCAACATTGGTTAGTAAAACTATATAGGTTTCAAGTGTACAATTCTATAATACATCATCTGTATATTGCATTGTGTGTTCACCACCCAAAGTCAGTTCTCCTTCCATCACCTTATATTTGAACCCCATTACCCTCTTCTACCACCCTCTCTCCCTCCTCACCCTCTGGTAACCACTAAACTATTATCTGTATCTATGAATTTCTATTTGTTTGTCTTGTCCCTTTGTTGCTTTCCATTTTATATCCCACATACGAATGAAGTCATATGGTTCTGAACTTTTTCTGTCTGGCTTATTTTACTTAGCAAGATAATCTTAAGTTCTATCTATACTGTTGTAAATTACAGTACTTCATCTTTTCTTATGGCCAAGTAATATTCCATGCTACATGAGGGTTCTCCGGAAAAAATCCAGCCGTTGTCAGTACAATGAGAACAGTTACATGGCTGGATACTTTCTGGACAGCCCTCTTATGTGCCACAACCTCTTTATCCAACCTTCTATTGATTAAATATTTTTTTAGCAAAATGTGTGATATAGTAATACAAGAGCTTCTTTATTAGTGCATTAAATAACAAGATTCAGTGATGGATCTAATAATGACCATAATTTCCACAGTCATGATGAGCATAAATGAGCCATGAAAACATCTGTGATTTCTCCTGATGACAAAGGCACAGTTACTCCTTTTTATAACTCCGGTTGGTTGCCTACATTCATATAAGAAGGAAAGGCTAAACATCAGTTAAAAACTATTAAAGATAAAGATGCGATTATTTTCCATCCATGTTTTCAAATCCCAGGCTGAGGACCCCTGATCTAACTAGAGAGACTCCAGGTTGCTCAGTTCCTTAAGGGCATGTGAAGGCCCCTCAGGGAGATGCTCAAGCAGCAGAGAGGCAGACAGTGTTTGAGGAGGAAGGAGCAGGAGCAGGGGGAGGTGATGCTCTTTGGGATCTTAATTCAGTAGTGCCCCTCCCCTCCCTTTTCTCTCATCTTCTACCACCTTTCATCCACCCACTCACCCTCTCCTGCTCTCCTCACTCTTCTGTCAAGATCAAAGGGTCAGGTCTCAGGCCATACCACCCTGAACACGTCCGATCTCATCTGATTTCAGAAAAAAATCAAAGGGTCAGGAGATGGGGTAGTAGGGCAAGGGAGAAGTCCCGTTCTTCTGTCCCTCCATCCCAGAAGAGGGAGGCAGCCTGTGACCCAGCCTGGAGGGTCTCAGCGTGGGGGTCACTCTTGTTGTAGCATTATCCTGAAAGGCTACAAGCACCCTCTGACACTTGAAGATATCTGGGACGTTGATGAAGAGATTAAAACCAAGCCACTAGTCAGCAAGTTTGAAACGTGGATGGCAAGAGAGCTGCCGAAGGCCAGGCGGGCACTCCAGAGAAGGAGGCAGAAGAACGCCCTGCAGAGCTCCAAGGCCGGGCTGCAGGGCCTGAGCAAGAACCAGAGTCAAAGCCAAGACGTCCTTGTCCTGGTAACTTCCCGTGCGAGTCTGTGTGAAAGTGCTGCATGTCTCAGGCAAGAGGACCTCGGGGTCATGCTGATTTTGTCCCCACACTTTTGCAGCACTTCATATTTTGCAGTGCATTTTATGTCATTAGTAGTATTCACATTACTATGAATAATAATACCTTAGTGGGGGTATAATATACCATTTGCTCTCCTTTGGGGTATATTTGAATTTTTTAATAATAACATGTTTTTAAAAATAGAAAAACAAAATAATATGTTAGCAGTATTAGAATTTGTAACTCGGTGGGATTTGGCATTAGCCGTTACTTTTTCACTAGAAAGTACTTATCGTGTGACGCTGTGTGTCACCAAATCCTGTACGATGAAGGCAACTGGGCCCTGGGGCTTAACACTTCAGAGTTATTCTGCGTAGGACAAAGTCTTACACGCCACAGCTCCGTGGACACTGTTGTTGTTTGGTTTTGTCCCTAGGAAGAAGCTAAAAAGAAAAAAAAGAAGTCTGGGGCCACAGAAGACTTTCCCAAGTCCTGGTTGGTCAAGACCCTCTTCAAAACCTTCTACGGCACCCTCCTGAAATCGTTCCTGCTGAAGTTCGTGCACGACATCCTCATGTTTCTGAATCCTCAGCTGCTGAAGTGAGTCCCTGAGCCTGGGGATGCCCCCGGGCCTTCTCTGCCCCTGTCCTTTTGCCCCTTGTGTATGCAGGCAGGAGCTTCTTATTAAATTCCCACGTTTGTGAATACTCACAGTTTTCTTCCACCTCACAGCCTTGTAGTCATAAAAAGCAGGAGGCAGCTTCCCAAATCTAAGATGATGCGCCCTTTAGCCTCCCTCTTGGCCGCGTGCCCCACCGCCCCCTCCAGAGGGCTCTTGTATGTTAAAGAAGAGGCGGGCAGCATACCCCAGGGGAGCCTTGTACTTCGTGTCTGTGACCTCATCACTCCCCAGTCACAGCCTCACCTCCAGTGGGAGGGTCAGGTTCGGCGTGACAAGATGGTACAGTCTGCCAGGATCTGTGCAATGAACAGTCCTCCAGGGGAAGCTCTTCTAACTCCTGCTGGATACATGTCCTCATTCCTGTCCGGGCTTGCATTGTCTGGGAAGGAAACTTGTCCCACACAGCCTCTCTGACCAGGGCGTGGGGGGCGGGGGGGGGGGGGGGACACAGCAGGGTGGTGGCAGCTCCGTGGAACACTCGTCATCCCTTCCCACAGCCATGGCTCATCCACCCTAAGCTCTTGCTGCTCCTCTCTCAGCCAAAACAAGAGCGCAGGCGCCACTGTGGGACTCAGTCTTCCAAGAGCATTGGAATTCTGGTCACTTGTCACCTACAGGGTCGGGGAGGGTAGCTGGCTATGCACGAGGAGGGTGAGGAGCCCTTGGAGGCTTGATGGGCATCACCTGGTTTTGCTCTGGCAGATTGCTGATCTCCTTCGCAAACGACCCCGACACCTACGTGTGGACCGGCTATCTGTACTCAATCCTCTTCTTCGTTGTGGCCCTCATCCAGTCTGTCTGCCTTCAGTATTACTTTCAACTGTGCTTCATGCTGGGTGTAAATGTACGAACAACGATCATAGCTTCTGTCTATAAAAAGGTAAGTGCAATACGTCAGGCATCACCAAAGAAAATCCCCTTAGGAAACGTGAGCACTTATTCCAAGATTGAGGACATTTGAGGGAAATGATAACTGACTTCAGCACTTGAATTTGACTAACCATACAGCTTTCTTGAGATGTTTCTTTGGAAATTAAAATATGAAAAGTGTGTACATTAGGGTGTGGGGGTGGTATGGTGGATGCACTCCAGAGAAAAGCCAGAAAACTGTTCTCTGCCCAGGATCTACCTGTCTACCTTGAAGACTTACAGATCTGTCTTTCTCTTTCTACCTCTCCCCACAAGGTGAAAACACCTTGGGAAAGAATGTAAAGTCAGAAAAGAAGCCGAGGGTACACTCTTAAGACTACCAACATTTAAACCCAATGCTACATGAAACTACTCATAAGTTCTGGTGCATCCATATCAAATTATAATTTGGGGGATGCAGGGATAGCTTAGCTGGTTGAGCACTTGTCTTACAGCCACTGGGTCTGAGGATCGAGTCCTGGCCAGGCCTATGCAAACCCATATGCTGTATTGGGGTGTGCTTCCCACGTGGGAGGCCCTTGGTTGGGTTCCCGTCCTGCGCAGCCCCACATCTACCTGTGGAATGAAATTATGTTGAAACTAATGATGCATGGCTGTGGAGACTGCTCTGGGCCCTCCACCTTCTCTCTATCTCTCTCTTTCTGTCAAACAATAAAACAAATCTTAAAAAAAACCAAAAAACTTTTTATAATTTTGCCATAGAGTAAAATGCTCTGTGGGCCAGGGCTCTTATCTCCCCAGACCCACTTATGCCTAGTGACTTCTTTTTTTCTGAATCTTTAGTGGTTGACCAACCTGCCTCTACCTGACTCCTTTTTTTTTTTTTTTTTTCTGACTTGTGAACACATTCACTCTGTTTATGGAGTTGTGCAGATTTGAGAGCTTGTCCATTTCCTTAACACGATTTTGCTCATCTTCCCTCTGATGTTGCTTTTACCATTTAACTTTCTCAAGGCAACTATATTTTCCTTATGTCCTAGACACCAAGGTGAAGTCTCATTTTGTCCCTTAAGAAAGAAAATAGGGGGAAGCCGGGATGGCTCAGTGGGTTAAGTGCTCACTTTGTAGCCCCAGAGACCAAGGATCGAATCCCGGCCCTGGCTCGTGTGGACCCATATGCTGAACTGGGGAGTGCCCCCAGTTCAGTTCTCACCGGGGTGAGACCCTGGCCCAATTCCTGCCCTGTGCAGCCCTGCGCCCACCTGTGGAATTAAACTATGTGGAAAAACCGATGCTGTGCAACTATGGAGACTGTTCTGGGCCCTCCCCCTTCTCTCTGTCTCTGCCTTTGTATCTCTCTCTGTCAAAACAATAAAAATAAATTTAAAAAAAGAAAGAAAATAGGGTCAATTCTATCTCAATAAATAAATAAATTAATTAATTAATTAAAAAATGAATGTAGAATAGCCACAATCAGTGCCTATAAGCCTAAGGAGAAAATTCATACAGGATGGAATAGGACTTTTTGTAAGTTAGAACATAAAATAGTTGCCCTTTCTTCCTCTTTTTCTTCAGAGTGATTTCTCTATTACAGTTCCTGGTTTTCTCCTTTGCTTTCCTCACTCAAACACTAATGTGCCTTTGTTTTCCCTGAGTAGATGTTGACTTGTTAAGAGACCAGAGTGGTAATCCAAAGGTCTTTAGGTCAGAAGTCTGCTCAAGTTCTTTGAACTCCCAGAAACCCTCACACTGGTATTTGTCTTCCCCAAAGTTAATTTTTTAATCACCTTATCTCTTCTAGAGATATTGTATTTCTGCTGGTTTGCAGGATATGAGGTCACTAACCAGGCTGTCTCAGCCATTTCTATGAATGTACAATTTTATAATTGCTATGATTCAATATTTTGATTCTTAATATATTCCGGTTTTGCAACTATTACAATGCATAATTAAATAGTAAAATACAGTCCTTAATGAGATCTTCATTCAAATAAATATTTCTATTAAAATAGTATTAAAAATTGACTAATTTTGTTTAGACAATGCCTCATTTATGAAATGTTGTGAAACATTTTTCATACCCATTATTAACACATAGCTCTGTGAAGTAATTGCATTATTCCTATTTTACAGAGAAAGAGGGGTTAGATCATGTCAATGGCTACAATCACATAGTCAAGACCTGTCCCCAGACAAGGGCTATTGCGACTAACTCAATAGCTTTTCATGTTATTGAGATTTGTTGAGAAAAGAAGACAATGGTGATTGCCTTGAAGATGTTACTTTGTTGTTTTTCCATACCAAGGGGGCGTGACAAGAGTGGACTGATTTCTCTAGAAACTTGGTGGCCTACCATTTTAGGAAATTTTCCTCTTTTTACTGTATAACCAAGAATACTGGTATGCCCCCAAAGAAAAATATATTGTGGATTAAGATGACAGGAGAGCTTCTAGGAGAAGGACTGAGGTAAATACCTAGGACCACTTGTAGCCCATATACTGTCTTTGTGGGAATTAGAAGAAGGTTCTCCTTCCTCCAGGAAGATGTAATGTAGCCCACACCAATGGTGGTTGGGTGAGCATTGTGCAAGCTTGTTTCGGTGCCTTCCCCACACCCCAATCCAAGTCCCATAGCAAGGTACATTTGTACAAGGCATTATTGATCAGCCTTCTGATCTCTTTAACTTGAGAACAGGAGGCTCACATTATGAGATGCAGATATTGCTTACAAATTCCTGACAATAAGTCATTTTACTTCAAATGTGTGAATGCTGCAGCTTTCCTGTCCATTCTAAGATCTCTGTCCTTCTTGGGAGTGGTTGCAACCTCCTCATAAGAGTAAGGCTCCAAATAACACGCCACATCAAAAGTCTGCAAAGCCAGAATCAATATACACTGCCTCTCTTCATCCCTTTGTTCTTTCCATCTTTCAGCATTTGATTTCCTACTGTGTACCCTGTGATACAGTAGTGAAATGGACAGATGTAGCCCTTGTCCTCACAGAGTTTATGCCTGGTGGAGAAACAGAAAAACAATGACAGTTCAGTGTGATGGCTGTAATGGCAGAGGTAAGCATAGGGAGCACACAGGGGAGCTATCTAACCCAAGCTGAAGAGTCAGGCAAGTCTCCTCAAGTTTCATCCAAGCTGACACTAAAAGACAAACAGGAATTTTGTGAGCAAAGAGTTGGGGTGGAGGCATAGGGTTGGAGAAGGTGACACTAGCAGGAAGGAGTGGTCGAGAATGACAGAACGCTGTGTGTAAAATTTGGAGGCAAGGGGAAGCCGGGATGGCTCAGTGGGTTAAGCGCTCACTTTGCAGCCCCGGGGACCGAGGATCAAATCCCAGCCCCGGCCCGTGAGGAACCATATCCTGAACTGGGGAGTTCCCCCAGTTCAGTTCTCTCTCTGTCTCTGTATCTCTCTCTCTCTCTCTCTCTCTCTCTCTCTCTCTCTCTCTCTCTCTCTCTGTCAATAAATAAATAAATAAATAAATAAATAAATAAATAAAACTTAAAAAAAAAAAATTTGGAGGCAAGAAGGCACAGCCTCTTGAAAAAGGTGTCCACATGGAGCTCATCCTTCTGCCGTGTTCTCTCTTCCTGAGTTTCCCCCTTTACCCCCCAGTATCCTCGGCCTTGTCCACAGATCTCAATTCCAACCTTTATCTTTAGGCGCTGGTCCTATCCAACCGGGCCAGGAAGCAGTACACCGTTGGAGAAACAGTGAACCTGATGTCTGTGGATGCCCAGAAGCTCATGGACGTGACCAACTTCATCCACATGCTGTGGTCAAATGTTCTGCAGATTATCTTATCTGTCTTCTTCCTATGGAGAGAATTGGGACCCTCAGTTTTAGCAGGTGTTGGGGTGATGTTGCTCCTAATCCCACTTAATGGGATAATCGCCGCCAAGAACAGGGTTATTCAGGTAAAAAAAAACAAAACCATCCTAGGGATATAGACCTTCAAAGTCTAAAGTCTTTTGCTTATTTTATTCTAACACTTAGTGGGAATGTGGGCAAGGCAAATGTGGTAGAAGACTTTCCACCATCCCAGATGAACTTGACTTTCTTTATATTCTCTTTTCATCTTCTGGCCCCTCTTAGGGTTTATATTCTCTCTTTGTTCAGAGCTGCCCAGGGCCCCTGCACATAACTCTTCCACCCTCCTCCACTGGGCTGTTCTTAGAACAGTGACTATTGGCCCTGTGTCTCCATCATAGCAATAGAAACCAACCAGGCAGAGCAGTCCCACGAGTGACCCAGACGTTAAGCCAGAGTCCTGGCAGTCAACTTCGCTATGTAGAGAATTAAACGGTGAGGTGATAGTGAGCTGACGAGGTGGTTGTCTTAGATTGTGGGGTCAGGAGGGGCCTCTGTGAGGAGGGGACATTTGAGCTGAGCTCTGCACAACACAAGCCTGACCACGAAGGAGTAAGCCTCAAGAGAAGCAACCTGGGAAGTGTCAGGCCAAGGCTGTGGGGGCAAAGAGGAGCTTGGCACTTTCAAGAATCAGAAAGAAGGTTGGGTATGGCAGGGGTAGAGTGAGCAAAGAGGAGAGTGGGAGAGACAGTCTCATCACTGGCACCTCAAGTTCTTACCAAGTGACAGTTATGAATGCCACCTGGATCTAAAGTCTGCAGCAAACGTGGACCCTCTCACATGGAAGTGTGTTTTGTTTTTGTTTTACTTCTTTCTGGCAGGTAAAAAATATGAAGAATAAAGACAAACGTTTAAAGATCATGAATGAGATTCTCAATGGGATCAAGGTGAGAAGCCAAATGTAGGTGACACTCTGTGTGCAATGACAACAGCAGTCTTTGGCCCTCGCCTAACGCACCCTGCTCGAGGCTGTGGACTCCTGCTTCTAGGCCCATGGGTGTCACATGAGTCCTGATTCATCTACCCACAAGTCTCCTGTTCCTTCTCCTACTACCCGGCTCAGGCCAACCTCGGTTTCTATGTATGTGCCTTAAATGGTTTGTTTTGTTTTACATTACCTTATAAATTGTTGAATGTGCACAAAAGTAGACAGAATGATGTAATGAACTCCCATCAACATCACCCACCTCCAGCGATTATCAGTATGACCTATTAGTTTCATCTCTACCCCTTCAATCTCTATTTCATGTCCTGCTAGATTATTTTAAAGAAAATCTCAGGTTATGTTGTCATTTCACTGAGTATTTCTAAAAGAAAGACTTTGTTTTTAAATGTAACCACAATACCATTATCACACCTAAGAAAAATAACAATCATTCTTTGGTATTATTACATTTCCCCAATTGCCTCATACATCTCTCTCTTTAAAAAAAAAAAAAAAATCTTTTTAAAAAAAGGAAATTGGGATGGCTCAGCAGGTTAAGTGCTCGCTTTGTAGCCCTGAGGTCCGAGGATCAAGTCCTGGCCCCGGCCTGTGAGGACCCATATGCTGAACTGGGGCTAAGCTTCCATGTGGGAGGCCCCAGCCCAGTTCATCCCTATAGGGCCCCACCCACTTGTGTGGAACAAAACTACGTCAAAAACTGATGACTTACAACTATGGAGACTGCTCTGGGCCCTCCCCCTTCTCGTTGTCTCTGTCAAAAGCAATAAAATAAATCTTAAAAAAAAACAAAAAACACTATTGGTTAGTTTGAATAAGGATTCAAAAATAACCACATGTAGTATTTAGTTGATAGTGCTTTTAATATACAATAGTATCACCCCCCCACCCACCTCTTTATTTTTTTTTTTTCAGTCATATTGGAGAAACCAGTTTGTCTTGTTTCTGTATTTCTTGTAATGGTAGGAAGATCTAAAACTTGATTAGATGTAGGTTTGATTTGGAGTTGGGGTGGGGGTAAGGATGTTCAGGTGGTGCTGGGGTGTGTGCTTTCAGACATCAGTGATGGGTGTGTGCAGGGTTCCAGGCATTGCCAGCCCATTCATCCCTCATTAAGTATCCTGCCATTCTTTCACCTAGAGCAGTGATTTGTGGCCCTGGTAGCATATTTTGATTCCCTGGGATGTTTGTAAAGCCCACTAAGGCTTGGACCCTACTTCAAACCAATTAAATTGAACTCTCTAGGGGTGAGGCCCAAGCATATATTATATTTTAAAAGCTCCCTAAGTGATTCTAATATGCAGCTATGGTTAAAAAACCACTGTCATAAAAGTTGTAGCAGCCACTGCTGATCATTGCCTTGATCTATTACTTCATTAGGAGTTACAAAGGGTTGATATTTTAATTCTATTATTCCTTTGGCATTGATTGGCTGGAACTCTATAATATAAAGAAAAATTATCTTAATCAACTAGTTGATAACCTTAAAATAACATTTGTACCGAATAGGAAAGATAAATGCTTTTTTTCTTTTCTCCGTTTACCAGCTTTCAAAATAATGCAGTTCATGCTCCAAACGTGACCAATAAGATGTGTGTGTGTATGTGTGTATGTGTTATGGGTTTTACATGACCCTAAACTTCTTGGCAATGAAACAGAGGTTTCTTGCAATGCCCTGACATTTCTTCAGGCAGAGCTCTGAGATGCCTTCCTAATAAGGTGACAAAATGAAGAGGCGTGGCTTTGTCTTAGCTCCACCACTAGCTAGCTTGGTGACTATGGGCAAATTAGTTAGCCTCTCTCAGCCTGTTTTCTTATTGTTAAAATGGACACAATAATTCTACAAAAGTAGGCAACAACTCTCCCTGGTTTGCCTAGAATTTTCCAGGTTTAGCACTGAAAGCCTCGTGTCCTGGGCAATCCTTAGTCCCAGGCAAATGGGAACAGGTAGGTGGTCACATTTAGATTGCTATACGGATTAAGTAAAATAATGTATTTAAAATGTTTTGTACATAGTGGGTTGTCAACAAACACAAGCTACCTTTCTGTACCCATACTTTATAATCTGGATTTGTCCTCACCCCCACCCATTTTGGGGAGCATATTCTAAAACCTCGGTGGATAAGTTGCACCTGGTGCTTTTTTGGGGCAACAATGTGAGCTGTGCTGTTTTCTATTCTATTAGATCCTGAAATATTTTGCTTGGGAACCTTCATTCAAAGACCAAGTCAACAATCTTCGAAAGAAGGAGCTCAAAAACCTGCTCACCTTTGGGCAGTTGCAGTCTGTGATGATGTTTTTCTTATACTTAACTCCGGTCCTGGTGAGTGACACAGGGCAGTGGGCTGGGTCAGCTTCCTGAAGAGAAAGGTCTGTCCTAGATAGATGGCCCGTAACCTCTAGGCCTGACCCTGAGATCCAGGGAGCTCTGCCCACCTCTGTGCTGCTCTTCCTACCTCATGCCCCCAACTCGAGTTTCACCCTTATGTACAATGTGATGGTCCGGGAGCCCAGAGCAAGTTGCCAGGAAGTTCAGCGTAAGTGTGGTGTCCCAGAATGGTTTACAAAAGAGGGCTTCTTGTCTTCTTGGGGAGGCCATGTGGGTTGATAGCAGAAGAAACACTGACATAGGAGCCAGGAGACCCGAGCGCTGGTCCCAGCAGTGCCATTGACAACGCCTGCACGACAGGCGTTAATGAACTTTGTGACTCAGGCGGCTTGACCCCTTTTGAGAATAAATTGCTCATGACCTTGCTTTTCCAGGTGTCTGTGGTCACATTTTCAGTTTACGTTCTGGTGGATAGCAATAATATTTTGGATGCAGAAAAGGCCTTCACCTCCATCACCCTCTTCAATATCCTACGCTTTCCCCTGAGCATGCTTCCCATGGTGATCTCCGCCATGCTCCAGGTATGTAGGGCCTTCCACTGGTCAGCTCCGATGCAAAGCCTTTGAGTTCACGACTGGCCAGTCACATCTCATGTCTCGCTTCTGCTGGTGAACTTTCAGTAAGAGGGGTTTGGTCTCTGGAAAACAGTGGTTTGATCTTAGTAAAATCACGAGCTCCCTGAACCCCATTTATTGGACTATAAAACGAGGATGAGCCTACCAATCTCATCGACCTCACAGGAAGACAATGCTTATGAAAGTATGTGTGACAAGCTCCAGTACCGGGAACTTTTCTAAGCTCTTTTCCCAGCCTAGTTTCCCCCCCACATTTTCCCAAGACTCTTGAGGTATTTCTATAACAATAGGGAATTAGGGCATGAAGGGAGAGAAAAGATCTTCTCTTGGCTGAAGCCATGTGGTGGTAAAACTGAAGGCAATTTTGGAACCTCGTGCTGTCAGAAAATGAGTTTGGCATTCAGGAGGCCTTGGATGGGCCAGAGCGGGTGTCTGGCTCCTGAAAACTGTGCACAGTGACTGAGATGGGCCAGATACCCGACCTCAGCAGGAAGATCACAGGGGAGGTAGCAGACTGGTGACGTAGTCCATGATGACAGTGTGGTCCTCTGCATTCATCTCAGAGGTGGCAGCTCAGGCCGTAGAAAGGGCTGTCGTGCAGGCGTTGAGAAAAGCTGACAGGTGTGGCCGAGAAAGAAACAATAGGCTCTTTTTAGATTTGGTTTATTACATAGCAAAAACAAGATATCTCAGAAGTGTCAGCTCCCTGCACCTCCTGTCCCACAAATGACACTGAAACAAAAAGGGCCAGGTGACAGTGCAACAAGGGCCGTGGGCCACTGTGCTTGTTAGGAGCCCGTCCACACAGCAGCTAAGCAGCTTTCTGATCTGCAGTGGCACTTGGAGAGGACAAGGCAAGAAGCCTAGCGGTGCATCAGGACCCAGGTGATGAGGAGACACTGCCTCATGACAGCCTCCCTGGAACACAGGGAGGCAGGTCAGAAACATCCCTGCAAAAGCCCCTGGAAATCTTCCCAAGCTCTCCTGTTCCAGGAGCACCACAGCGTGTTCTGCTGGTGTCAGATCGCTGCCATTGCAGCACGGCCTTTGTGGAAATGAGCTGCGGCCAGTTCCCCGGCAGAGGCCTGTGGTGGCTCATCACAGCATGGACTCAGTTAAAGAGGAGCGCTCCAGGGGCCTCGGGTCTTGCCTTAGTGAGTTGCTGGCACAAGGTCCAAAGATTGGCGAGAGCAGTAGAGTTGCCCTGTCCCCGCCCCCCATTGCCACACATTCTGAAAGGCTGAACCCGGACATCCTCATTGGCCTCTGTCAGGAGGGATGGGCTGGCTCTCTCAGGGCTGCGGTGGGGCTGAATCTGTGACAAGTGGCAAATCCTGGGCAAGAAGCCTGGCAGGTTGACTATCTTCTTCCACATCCAAGGCAGAGGACCAAGTCCAAATCCTCTTCCCACTTGTGCTTGTCATTGGATTTTTCATTCCTGAGTTCCTTGTGTCTGTCTCTAGGCCAGTGTTTCCACAGACCGTCTGGAGAAGTATTTGGGAGGGGACGACCTGGACACATCCGCCATTCGACACGACTGCAGTTTCGGTAAATGACTTAGGAAGTTGCTTCCCAAATAGTCCACAACGCTGGCACCAGAGCCTTGAGATACACATGGGCTCAGAAGCAGCAACCTGATCGGAAGGGAGAGCTAGGGGGCTTCTCTTGAACTATGTTTCCATATATGCATTCTATTTTTTTAAGATTTATTTTATTGTTTTTGACAGAGAGAAGGGGGAGGGCCCAGAGCAGTCTTTATAGTTGTGTCATCAGTTTTCAACATGGTTTTGTTCCACACAGGCGGGCTGAGACTATGCAGGTTGGGAACTGGGTTGGGGGTCTTCCCCATGGGAGGCATGCCCCCTCAAGCCAGGAGCCGTGCCGGGGGTCTCCCACATATGGGAAGCTCACCCTGGTGAGAACCAAACTGGGGGCCTCCCACATGGGAAGCACACTCCAGCTCAGCACATGGGTCTGCATGGGCTGAGGCTGGGACTCGATCCTCTGACCCCCAGGGCTGCAAAATGAGCACTTAACCCACTGAGCCATCCTGGTTTCCCCTCTGCATACTCTTTTTACTTAAATTTGCTCTAAGCTTTTTTTATTTAGAACAAATGGCTTAGCCAGATTGGCAAACAAAGCTAAGGCAGCTGTTCTGAGGATACGCAGGGAATCCTGCCAAGGATCTAGAGAGCAGAAGTCAGGATGGAGCCGCGCCAGTGCAGCTGGGAGGGTCTGCTGGTGCTAAAGGAAGATGCAGGTCTGGAAGTTTAAGGACTGGGGGCTTCCACGGCCAGACAGAGCGGTGGGTCTGCAATGCAGGGTGGGGAGTGGCTGGATTTACATATGGAGATGGAATTTATACCAGGTGACTAAGTGACAGGGGGCCTGGGAAGGTACCGGAGTGTCCATAGGTCCAGAACCTGGGCTGCCAACAGGCTTGGGACTCCAAGCAAGTTCTAGTCTCACCCTAGGAGCTCTTGCTTTCCTCCTGCTGTAGCACAGGAGCTAGTGCCTGACAGAGGTCGCCTTGGGGTCTGCTGGAGGAAGCGCAGAGGGACGCATGGGGGCTGCGGAAGGGCAGCAGACTTGTGGGAACGCGCCTCTGACTACAAGAGGCGCTTTTCTTCTCCACAGACAAAGTCGTGCAGTTTTCCGAGGCCTCCTTTACCTGGGACCAGGATCTGGAACCCACAATTCGAGAGTGAGTTGCCTTTTTTCCATCCTGTGCTCTTCAGGGTTGTCCTTGCCAGTCCTGTGAGTGGAAAATTCCATGTAACAGGACGCAGGGGAGACGAGCTGTGCGCACACATTCAGTCAGAGACCAGCGCAGGCTCAGCCCCCAGAGGCACGAGCTGGCAGTGAAGCGCTGAGCCTCTTTGCCCCTTGTTTTCCTGCTGTGGGACTACGCGTCCCCCTGAGAACCCACGAAGACATTTGTTCTCCGGATTGTGGACGGAGGTGGAGCCGGGTGGGCAGGTGGCGCAGGTCTCTATGGTAGAGAATACTCACAAGAACCTGAACTCCATTTAAGTTCATTCGTTCATTCATTCATTCATTCATTCAGGAATAGTAATCAATCACAGTAGAGTTTTTTGCCTAGACTGAACAAGGGGAGCTGCCTATAAGTTTCCATTTCAGATCTGGAGTTCTACATCTAAACAACCCATTCTTATACGCTTCCCTGGAAGCTACCTCCTCTGCCCTAAGCCAACCCCTTCTTGCCACACCCTTGCATGTAATGTGTTTCCTTTGCAAGGCACGTAACAGCACACCCAGCTCATCCCCTGAGTGCAGCTCACAGGACCCTGAGCAGGGAGACCTTTCTTTTCTTCACACCTGGGCACACCTTGTCGCCTCCCTGCTATACCCAGGACTTTCCACCCTCCTCTGCTATTCCTACAGCCTTGAACATGGACTCGAGCTTGCCCCAGAATGTGTCAGGCCGGAAGCTCCTCCTCTGTACCCTCCCAGCCAGAAAGCCTCTCTTTGTAGAGTGGACAGCTCCCACTTTGCTAGTATGAATCTAGAGCAGGTTCAGCTCAAAGGGCAGGTTCAAGCAGATTGAGAAGGAGTTCCTGATGTTCTAGGAACACAAACAATAGGGCTGGCACACCGAGTTTTAAGGCATCTAGCTCAGTGTGAACCCCACCGCAGTCAGACGCAGCCAAATATCCAGGAGAATGGCCAGGGAATCTGTGCTTTCAGACTGAATGGTTATTTCATTGAATGGCTTTTCTCACCAAAGAGCCAAGTTTGGGAAACACTGATCCAGTCCAACCCCCTTAGTTTAGAAATGAGGGTCCACAGGACATGACCTTCCAAAATCACACAGCTCGGCAGTGACAAAGTTGGGGGTTGAATTCAGGTCTCCAGTCTCCCAGTAGGGTCTTTTTCTATGGTACCACGTTGGTTCTCAGAATTTTTCCAGTGGAAACCCACATTTGGCGCAAACAACTTATAGATGACTTGTATATGTTAGGGCTCACTCTCTAGGCTCTTAGAGCTAAAAAAAAAAAAAAAATCATTAAAGAAGCACTTTGGAGGTTTGTATGTCTAAGACAAATTTTCCAGTCTTGAGGGAAAATCTCCTAATGCCAGACTTCCCTTAGAGAGTCTGCAAAGTGGCTTGAACTCCTCCTGAATAACTCCTCTCATCTCCTTCAAACATACTTCTCTCTTTCAGCGTGAATCTGGACATTATGCCAGGCCAGTTGGTGGCTGTGGTGGGCACTGTGGGCTCTGGGAAGTCCTCCCTGATGTCAGCCATGCTGGGGGAAATGGAAAATGTCCGCGGGCACATCACCATCAAGGTGAGAGGGATGCCAAGGAAAAGACCCTGACACCTATGTGTGTGTCACTTAGTGCTGCTTCCTCACGGGAGAATGCCCTGAGGCCTAGAGTCTGATCATTACTGCAGTTGTGTGGCTGTAGGTAAAAGGTCTGGGCGACTTCTGGGAGACTTGTTACTTACAGGGTCTTTGCCCTGCCCCACAAATATACTCAGGCTCTGGGGGTAGATCCTAAGAAATTTTTTATTTTTTTTTTAGTTATTTTATTGTTTGGGAGACAGGGAGGAGAGAGAGAGAGAGAGAGAAGGGGAGTGGGCCCAGAGCAGTCTCCATAGTTGTACATCATTAGTTGTGACATAGTTTCATTCCACCCAGGCGGATGTGGGGCTATGCAGGGTGGAAACCAAACTGGGGCCTCCCACATGGGAGGAGAGAACCTTCACTGCCATCCCAGCAGTTATCAGTTACGCCACAGTTCAGCAGATGTGTTTGCACGGGCCTGGGGCTGGGATTCGATCCCCATACCTTGCTGTTGCAAGGCAAGCACTCTCCCAACCTGCTGAGCTATCCCAGCATTCCTAGAATCTGCACTTCTAATGAGCTCTCCAGGTGATTTACATAGACACACTAAAGTTTGAAAATTGTTGAATAGAGATATCTTCATTCAAAGTATAGGCAATTCTGCTATCTCTATGTAGTCATATGTGTTTCTGAAAGCCTCATGTTCTGCAAAATGGTGCAATAAAAGTAACAGGACCTGGGAAAAGAGCTGGGACAGATTATTAAATTTATATAGCTTTGTAACCAGGACACCAACAAACACAATAAACAATAACAATGCAAACAGCGGCATGTAAAACCTGGGCTGGCAATTACACCCAGCATCGCAGTGCATCCTGGGCCTCCCACCTCCCCCTCCCTCCTTCTCAGGGCACTGGCTTTCAGTACAAAAATTTGATGTAGGGTGTAGACATCTTCATCAATGATGAATTTTTTTAACAGAGAGGAAATGTTTTTATGGCATCTTCACCATCACTGTCAGTTTCCCCAGAGAGTTAATTCAGGGGAAATTATAGGTACTTTGAGTCATTTAAACAACCACCACTTGCACCAAAAAGAGGCATGCCTATACATTTTTAGCTGTTTTCCTTAAGATCTTCCTATATTGCTAAGCTTTCTTTTCAATGATGGGAAAACTCGCTCCTGATTGCTTTACACTAGCATGCTCACACCATTTTAAAGAACTTCTTCCCCGTTATACTGACATTATTCCCTGATTTGCTAATCACTAATGGGCTAATTTGCATTACATCAACATGCATTTAGCAGAGTTGCCTCTACAGATTTCACTCTGTCTCCTAACTCCTTTTCGGAAGCTTTTTCTTGCTACCTTATAACTGAGTTCTTCCTCAATTGAGCCTGAATTATTTATTATGCTCCGTCTCTCTTTGGACATGATCTGCTTCATGCATTATCCTGCACCCCAATTCCGATCTCTCAAGTCTTGCTTCCTAAGATGTCATCTAGCCCATTCCCCCTGCAGTGTTAGCCCTCGGCTGGTCCTAGGAAACTCCTTGAGATCTGACTGGAACCTTGTTCTAGAAGCAGCAGGTGCATTCATCCCCCAGTTTTTAGAATCCTAGCTAGAAAGGGATAGTCAATAAAACAGGGGCTTTACATGATGGGTAAGACATTGAATCTTTATCCCTGGTTGGTACAATAAACACAAGTACATTTATAAATACCAGATACCCCCGTCAGCCTGACACACATGTCTTCAAATCTCACTGCCATTTGTTTGTCCCTGCCACTGCCTCCCACCCCGTCCACTCTGCATTTCTGGAGGCACAACTGTCCTGTGGTCTGATCCTTTCCCATCCAGGGCACGGTAGCCTACGTCTCCCAGCAGTCCTGGATCCAGAATGGCACCATCAAGGACAACATCCTCTTTGGATCAGAATTGGATGAAAAGAGATACCAGCAAGTTCTGGAGGCCTGTGCCCTCCTCCAAGACTTGGAAGTGCTGCCTGGAGGAGACCTGGCTGAGATTGGAGAGAAGGTACTTGGGATACCAACGGGCCTGGAAGGGTGAAGAAATACTGAAGAAAAAAAGTGAGGATGGTGAAGAAACACATGGAAGTAACACAGTGGACCAATTTAGGGTCATGTTTGGAACAAACACCAGAGAGCACAAGTTTGCATAATATTTTGCAACTCAGAAACTTAAAAATTTCTACCTGGAAGCAAATGCAGGAATTATGCAATCGACAGGAAAGGTGATGAGGCTAGGACCTGGGAGGTTAAGTAACCAGTGACTGGCTCCAAGCTGATATAGGCGCAGGGGCAGAGGCGGGACCAGAGGCCAGGTGTCTTGACTCTACTTCTGTACAGTGAGAGCCAGAGTTGGGTTCCAATGCTCTGCTTCCAATGCTTATGTATTTAGTGTGAATTATTTGTTCATGGTATTAAATGCCTTTCCTTTTTAGAAGATTTATTTTTTATTGTTTTTTGACAGAGAGAGACAGAGACAGAGAGAAGGGGGAGGGCCCAGAGCAGTCTCCACAGTTGACAGCATTAGTTTCCATATAGTTTCACTCCACAAGTGAGCACAGGGCTGCACAGGGCAGGAACTGGGCCGGGAGCCTCCTGCATAGGCCCGGGCAAGAAATGAATTGGGGCACTCCCCAGTTCAACATATGGGTCCGCCTGGGCCAGGTCCGGGATTAGATCCCCAGGCTCCAGGGCTGCAAAGCAGGCACTTAACTTGCTGAGCCATCCCAGCTTCCCTAAATACCTTTTTAAAAAATAGATAATAGATTTTATTGGGGAAGCTAGAATGGGGGCCTCCCGCACAGGAGGCACGCCCCCTCAAGCCAGGGGCCAAACTGGGGGGCAAGAACTGAACCTGGGGCCTCCTGCATGGGAAGCACACCTCAGTTCAGCATATGGGTCCGCATGGGCCAGGGCTGGGATTCAATCCTCAGTCCCCGGGACTGCAAAGCAAGCACTTAACCCGTTGAGCCATCCCGGCTTCCCCAGCTCAGGTATTAAACCTACATTTGGTATCATGGGCTTTAGCATAAGTGATGCCATTTGGGGTCTGTGACCATCTCTTTAACACTCCCCATTTCTAAAATTGTACATAGCAGTCTGTGAGAGCAAGGATCTTGAAATGTTAGAAGACTAGTGAAGATACAGCTCTAGAGTGATTTTGTTCATTAATTCAACATACATTAATGAGTACCTATGTGCCAGACACTATTTTAAGTGCTGGAGTTACATACATCCATGAACAAAATAGAGAAAATTTGCCCAGGTATATAGCTCTACATTTCTGTGGGGCAAAAGCAGCAAAAAAATAACAAAAAAGTAAATTATATAATAGAAGATGGTAAGTTGGGCCTACCTTTGGGGCCTAAAATGATTTATCTGAAACAAAGTTAAAATTTATTTATATAAAGGAACTTGTAGGATTTTTATGGCCTTGATACCTATTGAGGCAAATCTCTTCCTTACCCCTCCTCAATTGCCTCTATGAAGGTGGGACCACAGAGCAGTGCTTAGTAGAAATGATTTTCTTCTTCAGGGTATCAACCTCAGTGGGGGTCAGAAGCAGCGGATCAGCCTGGCCAGAGCTACCTACCAAAACTCAGACATCTATATTCTGGACGACCCCCTGTCAGCTGTGGATGCTCATGTGGGAAAACATATTTTCAATAAGGTCTTGGGTCCTGATGGCCTATTGAAAGGCAAGGTGAGAAATCACTTGAAGGGACAAAGACATGAGGTGTGTTTGGGAGGTGGGAAGGCACACACATTGTCCTGAAGCAAGATTTTCTTATATGCCTGACCCCTAGGCTGCTGAGGAGAAAGTGTCAGACTGGTCTCCTAGGAAATGACCCGTTGAGGGCTCCCACTTTGAGGTTATGGCTTGTGCTGGAAATGGCTAATTTGAGCCTTATTCTATGGCTCAGACATTGAGACTTTTAGGATAATTGATTATGGTAAAACGTACTTTGAGACTTGTGCTATAGTAAGAAATATATTTGATCTTTATCTCCAGTTCCTGAGACATAGCTCCTCCTAAGCTTGGAATTTCCTAAATGATACTAGGAGTGCCTTTTGTTATTCATAATGGGCCCCTAGCATGCCCATGTTAGTGAATGATTTAGAGTGGAACCCCTAGAGAGCCTCAGGATGATGCCAGAAAACCAACTAATGGAAGTGTTGGAACTTTTAGCCCCACCCACTGGTGTCTGGGTGGGGAAGAGGACCTGGAGATTGGGTTATCTTGAACAATGGGATTCAGAGAACTTCTGGGTTGATGAACAAATTAAGGTCCTGGGAGGGTAGTGGGTAGTGCACCTGGTGAAATGTCACATGTATAGTCCACCCCTTACCCCCCAGACCTTGCCCAATGCATCTCTTCCACTTGACTGTTCTTGAGTTGCATTCTTTAAATAAACTGATAGACATATGTGTTTTCCTGAGATCTATGAGCCTTTCTAGCAAATTATCAAATCTGAGGAGGGGATCTGTGGGAATCCTTAATTTATAGCTAGCTGATCAGAAGTATGAGTGGCTCAAGACTTGTGACTAGCATCTGAAGTAGGGACAGTCTTATGGGATTGAGCCTTTAAACTGTGGGGTTTGTGCTAATTTCAGGTAGTGTTTGAATTCAATTGAATTGAATTGAGAAGCACAACACTCAGCTGGAGTTAGAGAATTGGTTCGTGTCAGAAAACACCCCAGAGGTCCCAACAATACACCTTGCTGGTGGGACACAAGTCACCCTGCATGTATTAGAGCTATGCCCTAAGAAAGCACTTTCCTGGAACCCTTGCAGAATATAGGAACATCATGCCTGGAAAGAAAGACTCAACCTAAACATGAATATAAAGTTAACATTTTTTGAGTATTCATTATGTCCCAGGCCTTGCATTGTGTCATTTGATTCCCATAATGCCACTGTGAGATAGTACAGATAATGTGGCCAGAGAATGTCACTAGAGCTGGCTGTAGATGGAGACCAGGCTTTTCTTAACATAGACGAGATAGCACATTTGTCCTGACACAGTAGACTAAATGGGAGAGGGGCTGAGAGAACCTCTCAAGGGTTTGAATATGCCCCTCACTAGCAGCAAGCGTAGAGTGGGGGCTGTCAATACCATCTTCATCAGCACTGGACAGTAAGACTCCATCTGTATGTGGCCTGTTCCCTTCAAGATTTCTTGAATGTTGCCAGTCAGAGGATGGTAGTACTAACTGAGCTTCTGTCCTGCTGAGGTCCTTTGCTTCTTTGAATCAGTGAGTCAGCAGAAACTCACTCTCCTGCCTATTCCTAGTCCTGGCTTTTGACCTTAAGGATTCTTGGCTCCATTCAGTCATGAACTGGATATCCACTCTGTGCCTGGCTTGTTGCAAAAACTGGGCATGCAAAAATGAAAAGGTCTGGTCCCTGCCCTCAAGAAACTTATAATCTAATGGGAAGATATACAGAAAAGCAAATAATAATATTATAATGCAAGAATTATTTTAATGGCAGTCTATATAAACTACAGTGGAAACATTGGAGGATTACTGAGTCTTGCTGGGGACTCAGGAAAGGTTCCCAGAAGAGCTGGCTTTGAGCTAAGACTTGAAGGATACATATCTCCTGGGTCT
This sequence comes from Craseonycteris thonglongyai, assembly GCA_004027555.1. Lineage (NCBI taxonomy): Eukaryota > Metazoa > Chordata > Mammalia > Chiroptera > Craseonycteridae > Craseonycteris > Craseonycteris thonglongyai. The sequence continues at coordinate 77,052 of PVKE010001325.1, forward strand.
TCCAGGTAAGAGGGGCCTAGTGTCTGTGGGGCTGTGAAGTAGACAGAGGCAGTGAGCTGGGCTTCTCTCTCAGGAGGCCCTTCTGAACCCTAAGGCCCCTATCTGAGTCTTCTGAGTGTTTGTTGTCCTTTGAGAGGAGTCCTGCTTTCACAGCGACCACGCTGTGGCTCATCAATAGACAGGAGTACAAGGAGTGTCAAGTCTCCCAGAGGAAGAGGGTCTGGGGCAAAGACAAAGTTTTTTGTCCCACAATGTCACTAATGTGCTAAAAGAATCTGGACAGTTCTTGTTAGCTCAGTTGGTTAGCTGGTTAGTGAAAGGGGCAGTTAGCTAGATATTTCATGAGTTATATATGCATCAGTTACATTCACAGGCCTTGATCTGAAGTGACATTCCTAAGCCCAACTCCTAGATACTCAGGAAGCTTGGGAAGAATGTGTATAGGACAAACCTCATTGTTATTACAAAATATAATTGTGAGTATATCCACATGACAGACATCTCATCTACACATGGATCAGGTTTTAGGATGAGGTGCTGGGAAGAAATGAAGTAAAAGATGACAAGCGCTCGGGCCACATTTTGAAGCAAAGCCCCACAGAGACTTGAAGTGTCTGTTTTTCCTTTTTTAGAAAAGAACAAGGAAGGTGGGGGACATAAGGTCATCAGCACTGCTTACTGTTGTTTTTACAGACTCGACTGTTGGTGACACATAGCATTCACTTTCTCCCCCAAGTGGATGAGATTGTGGTTCTGGAGAATGGTACCATCTTAGAGAAGGGATCCTATAGCACTCTGATGGCCAAGAAAGGATCGTTTGCTAAGAATCTGAAGACATTTATGAAGCAGACGGGTCCTGAAGGAGAAGCCACAAGTATGTAAGGAGGATTGGAATAGCACAGGACTTGGGTATGGGAAGGGGTGGGAGTGGTAAACTGATAGCTCCCTCCTGAACTGCTCAGTATCCAGTGAACTAGATTTGAAAGTGAACGACCCAGAGATACAAAATCTGCTTTTTCTGTGTTTTGTGTCTCTGTAAAGAAACATAGACACAGAAACTCTATGCCTGAGACAGACATCCTGCTCATCTATCTGGTCTCTGACATGCAATTAAAGGGCACTCTGCAGAGGGTATGACTGGAGGTTTTCTAGGCTACAGCCAATCTGGGAAGAGGGGTATGAGAAGAGTAAATTAAACTATCACAAAGTTTACTCTTCTTAGTGAGATTTAGCCATTTTTCTTTTTATTTTCTTTTTTAAAGATTTATTTTATTGTTTGAGAGAAGGTGAGAGAGAGAGACAGAGAGAGAGAGAGACAGAGAGAGAGACAGAGAGAGAAGGGAAGAGCCCAGAGCAGTCTCCATAGCTGTACATCATTGTGACATGGTTTCATGCCACACAGGTGAATGTGGGGCCATGTGGGGTAGGAACCAAACAGGGGGCCTCCCATATGAGAGGGGAGAACCTTCACCACCCTCCCAGTGGTTACCAGCTGCACCCCAGTTCAGCATGTGGGTTTGCATGGGCCAGGACGAGGATTCTATCCATGGATCTCATGGTTGCAAGGCAAGCATTCAACCTGCTGAGCTATCCTGGCATTCCCACTTTTTAAAAACAAATGCTCTTTGGTTTTTTGCAAGCCTTTAGTCATTTTTAGAGTTAGAAAAAGGTTGATTTTTGACAATTTTGTTATTTTTTTGCCAGTATCCTCATTGCTTTTATGGAGGTACCAATTTACAGAGGTCCTTACTCTATCATTCCTACTAATGCCCAGACTATGTTTACATTTTATTTTATTTTCAGTGTATGTTTTTAAAATGCTTTACATTGATAAAAGTGTGTCAAATTATTTGAATTTCAAGAATAGCATTTTGGGGGGAAGCCAGGATGGCACAGCAGGTTACGTGCTCCTTTGCAGCCCCAGGAACTGAGGATCGAATCCCAACCCCAGCCTGTGCCAACCCATATGCTGAACTGAGGTGTGATTTCTATGCAGGAGGCCCCCAGTTCAGTTCTGGCCCATGGGTTTGGCCCCTGGCTTGAGGGGGCATGCCTCCCATGTGGGAAGCCTTCAGCCCAGCTCCCGCCCTGCGCAGCCCCCGCCCACCTGTGTGGGACAAAACCATGTCAAAAACTGATGACATACAACTAATGGAGACTGCTCTGGGCCCTCCCCCTTCTCTCTGTCTCTCTCTCTATCTCTGTCTCTTTCTGTCAAAAACAATAAAATAAGTCTTAAAAAAAATAAATAGCATTTTTAATTTACACTCACCTCTTTAGTCAATTATGGGAATTATGACTCTTCTGTTTGTCTACTATCACTTAAAAATTTTTCCTGATCCAAAGAGTTTAGAAGCTTCTAGGAATATTTGTCTCCTTTTTGACCATTTTCTCTTCTAGTGAATATAAATTCATCTCTCTTTTACCCTGGCATTTCTCAATGAGAAAATGTACTCATAAGTAGAATTTCTGGAGTAAAAAATTCCAACCTGTGTGTACATCTGGACTCTCTTGCAGAGGCCAGCAAGATCAGAAGAGATTTTTCTCTCCTGGTTCATAGGGCTGTGGAAGCTCTAGGCAGCTATCTCCCTAATCTTTGATGTGTCTCCTAGTCAATGAGGACAGTGAAGAAGATGACTATGGACTCGTGCCCAGTGTGGAGGAAATCCCTGACGATGTGGCCTCCTTGACCATGACAAGAGAGAACAGCCTTCGTCGAACACTTAGCCACAGGTGGGTCATCTACGCATCTGGCAGCCCTCATCACTTCCGTATTTCCACTTGATCATTCTCTTTTCTATGTAGGCTTTTCCAGAGGTAGTGTTCACTCCTAGCTCTTCCTTTGTTTCCTTATATGAGGAAGAGGATTGGAGTGGTGTTTCCCCATGGTCGTCTGCTCTGAAATGCACTTTGATGCAGAGCAACTGTAACATCTGCTTGCAAGAAGACCCTAGGGATGCATCTACATGCTCAGGAAAATTTTCCTCCTCTCAATCTCTCAGATCTAGGTCCAATAGCAGGCATCTGAAGTCCCTGAAAAACTCCTTGAAAACTCAGAACATGAATACCCTGAAGGAGGAAGAAAAACTAGTGAAAGGACAAAACATAATTAAGAAGGAATTCATACAAACTGGAAAGGTGAATACCACAGTAAAAAGTACCATTAGAGATGATATATGGCTTGGGATCCCAACATTTTAAAGTTTGATGACTTGAATACATATCTACAGGAGGGCTTTACCAATCTTTAAATGCATTAGTAAAATATTGGTAGAGACTCTGGGCTTTCTATAAAATTATATTTTTGTGAAGAATGACCTGTTTCCTGGGGATATCCTCATAGCACACTGCATGAGTTTTTTATTCTATTCTGATGTGTAGAACAAACAACAGAACTGCTTTGGGAGGCAGTTCTGGGAGCCAGAGAACACTAATATATCAATCTCAGAGTACACAATCCACATTCATAAAACTTAAAACCAAGATTTTAAATTTAAGGTCTTAAATCCAAATTAATAAAACAAATGCCAAGGTCAGCAGTATAACCTCATCTGTCATCTGGAAACTATCTCATTGTTACCAATCAATGTCACCCCATTAAATTTAATAATAAAAAAACCCCAAAAATCCCATCTGTCCCACTCCATTTTTATTATCCTGGCCCAATGCAGAAATGATCATCACAGACTTCCAAATTTTGCTACTTATGATCCATTCTTTCAGGGGACCTCATTCCCTCTTGTGATTGGTATTCTAGGTAATTTCTTACCAAAAACCATTAGAAATTCTACTAACTTTGAGGTGGGGGCTTTGCAGGTGAAGTTCTCCATCTACGTGAAATACCTACGAGCAGTAGGATGGTATTCAATTTTCTTCATCATCTTAGCCTACATAATCAATTTTGTGGCTTTGATCGGATCCAACCTCTGGCTCAGTGCTTGGACCAATGACTCTAAAAACTTCAATGGCACCAGCTATCCAGCCTCTCAGAGGGACATGAGAGTTGGCGTCTACGGAGCTCTGGGAATAGCACAAGGTACGTCTGATGGCTACAACCGCTGTTTCTTATGGCATCTGTCTGGTCCCTGTATTTTGCCTGAACTCAGGGAAAAAAATTTTCTGTTATGTCCTTGGCATTAGTCTTCAGGGATCCCTTGCACATGGTGCTGACTAAACTGGTTCCATTTGTAGGTATATTTGTGCTCATAGCAAACCTCTGGAGTGCCCATGCCTTCGCCCATGCGTCAAACACCCTTCATAGGCAACTGCTGAACAATATTCTTCGAGCACCCATGAATTTTTTTGACACAACACCCATTGGCCGGATTGTGAACAGGTTTGCTGGCGTAAGTATGTCAAGGGCTTTAAGATGCGGTGTTTATATGCTGAGGATCTTTCCATTTCTAACAGGGAAAGAATTCTCATGTCCCCTTGGTAAATACCATGTCGTTCCAATTCTTTTGTTTATTCAGCATACAAATATTTCATGAGGACCTTGTGTGAAGTCTCGAGGATCCTGGGGATATAGGCATGAACAGTTCTGTCCCTTTAAGTAGCTCATCATCTAGTGAGTGAGACAGCCAAGGAAATAAATGAGTGTGATAGAATACAGCAAAACTAAAATAACAACGATGCGCACAGGGATGTTCTGAGAGTACAAGAGTGACAGAGAAAAGAGGTACTATCTCAGCCTGGGTGACCCCGGGTGGGAAATGTCAGAAACGGTGACACTTGAGTTAAGTGATAGAAGTTCGCCAGGGAGATGGTGGGGTAAGGGATGGGTAGGTGGCAGTAGAAGAAGGAAGAGAACAACTATTCTGCGGGGGGACCCCAGTACCAGCACTCTCACTGGCTGCGGCCCAAACAAGGGGACAGTAGGCTAGCCCTTTGCTAGGCCTCCGCCTCCCTACCTGGGAACTCCATCTTTGGTGCTTTAAGAATAAGGAAACTAGGAGAAGCTGGGATGGCTCAGCGGGTTAAGCGCTCGCTTTGCAGCCCTGGAGCCCAGGGATCGAATCCCAGGCCTGGCCCTTGTAGACCCACATGCTGAACTGGGTGTGCCCCCCGTTCAGTTCTTGCCCGGGCCCATGCGGGAGGCTCCTGACCCAGCTCCTGCCCTGTGCAGCCCCGCCCCCACCTGTGGAGTGAAACTATATGGAAAACTAATGCTGTCAACTATGGAGACGGCTCTGGGCCCTCCCCCTTCTCTCTGTCTGTCTCTCTGTCAAAAAACATTAAAAATAAATCTTTAAAAAGAATAAGTAAATTAGGTCTGGATTATGGAAAAAAGCCACCTATGATTTTTTTTTTATATCTTTTTATATTTATAGAGAGTAATTATTTTATCTTCAGTGCATATTTATTTTTATTTTACTTTTGACAGATAGAGAGACAGAGACAGAGACAGCTAGAGAACCGAACTGTGGGAACTCCCCAGTTCAGCACGTGGGTCCTGCCTGGGCCGGAGCCGGGATTCGATCCTCGGTCCTCGGGGCCTCAAAGCGAGCGCTCAACCCGCTGAGCCGTCCCGGCTTTCCCCCACCTATGATTTTAATGAGCCTCTGAAACATTGTCTCCACCTATTGCAGATTCCGGAACCCTTAGCATTCATTCACTCATTCAGTCAAATGCTATTTATTGATAGGCTGACTAGATGTACCATTTGAAACAGGACAGAAAACAATGGTATGGTCTCATTTCAAATGATACATACGGTCAGCCTCGTCTCACTGGGCTAAATTCAAGATGTCAGTAGGCTGACCATACATACCATTTGTTCCTCTGGGACAAAAATGGTGGGCACGATAGCATTACAGACAACTTCTATGGTATATCTGCTCTTCAATAAAATCTCAAAAAGCACATTGTGTTTTATTTCTCACAGGAATTTTGCAAAGATTGCAACTCTTTTCTGACGTTATAATATACAATTAATCTTCTAAAAAAAGAAGAAAGCAGATCTTACTGTGACTTACTTAGGCAGCATTTATATTTTGCGAACTACTTTTTCATAAAAAAAGAAATGGTCGTTAGTTATATAGTGAGTTTCGTGAGGGAGGTGGTTCAGGTCCATAAAAGAAAGTTTGATCAGGGTCCTCTAGAACTGGTAGGTGAGCCCTTATGTGAGGATGAAGGAGAAGATGGAGGAAGAAAGATGGAGAATCATGAAAGGTAACCATCAAAGTAATATACATAAGAGCTGATATCTGGTGAGGATTTCTTTTTTTTTATAACCCTGGACATATTCTGATATGCATGCTTATCTGAAAATGGGAAGGGTATATTAGACTGTGCAGTCATCCGCTGTTCAGAGCTCTCTTGAGAAACTGTTATCCCTTAACCACTTGGGACACTCTAGAGATGCTCACTCTGATCCTCACATATTCTTAATTCTAGGATCAACATAATCTAAGAAAAATAGGCAAGGGAAACCCAAAATATAAGCCAGGCTTCCTGCATATACTAAACCATCTATCCATCCATCCATCCATCCATCCATCCATCCATCCATCCATCCATCGATTTGCTCATTTATTCATTTGTTCAACATGACATAAACGTGATAGGGTAGACCCATCCATAGTTTCTGGGTTCCTTGGTTAGAACACTGGCAGGGCAGGGATTGCATTTAATCTCCACCTCCCTCTCTCCTTGAAGCTCTGTGCTTGGCGGAGAAAACAATTTCCTAGGTAGAAAGGACAGTTCTTCAGCCAAAGGTGGGTGACAAGGCTTCTTGACTGGAGATTCCAAACAAATGTTTATTGAATGTGTGTTATATGCCAGGCCCTGTTCTAGGTACTCAATGGAATTAGAACCTGTGTAAAGTTAGAATAATTGAATTGGCTGGGTTGTAGGAAGCCTTACCTTGCAAGGTTCTATTTGTTTCTGGTGGTTATGAGTGGTTTAATGAATCTGACAAATGAGAATTGCTGAAAAGAGTACGTAAAAACCTTTGCCAAGTATATTGAAAAAAGTGAAGGATGACTGCCATATCTGTTAGAGGGATTTAGAAAGATGAAGAACTTACAGAAATTAGATTGACTTGGGGGTGAACAGAGCAGTCTATACTGCAAATTAATATAATGAAATGATTAAATGAAGGAGAGTCACTGAGAACCCAGAATTGAGCAAATTTCCTGCCGGAATCAAGAAAATGTAAACTGTCGTAGGAACTCATTAGTATACCGTCTCTCCCAATTATGTGTTCCTAGGATATTTCCACAGTGGACGACACCCTCCCCGTCTCCTTGCGCAGCTGGGTTTTGTGTTTCCTGGGGATAGTCAGCACTCTCGTCATGATCTGCCTGGCCACTCCCATCTTCATCGTCATCATGATTCCTCTTGGCATCATTTACGTGTCTGTTCAGGTAGGTCCTTTGCTCTCAGCTTAGAGAAACCCTGAGAATTTCCGAGAATCTTTTTTGTTTATTGCGGGTCACTCATTCTTCTCCAGCATCTTTGTCATTTCGTCATATAGTGATATACTGTGGAGCCCATAGGCCTCTGTCTAAAGCTGAAGTGTCAGCACCAATAGGTGTATGGTTCATAGCACATCTCACCTTAATTGCTGCCCCCCAGAAGCTTCAATGGGGACATGTTTATGCTTAGCTTCAAGACTACTTTGAGGGGGAAGCTGGGATGGCTCAGCAGGTTGAGTGCTCGCTTTGGAGCCCCAGGGACCGAGGATCAATTTCTGGCCCTGGCCCGTGCAGACCCATGTGCTGAACTGGAATGTGCTTCCCATGAGGGAGGCCACCAGTTCAGTTATTACCCACCTTGTTTGGCCCCTGGCTCTAGGGGTGTGCCTCCCATGTGGGAGGCCCCCCGCCTAGTTCCTGCCCTGTGTGGCACCTGCCCACCTGTGTGGAACAACAACGTGTCAAAAACTGATGATGTACAACTATGGAGACTGCTCTGGGCCCTCCCCCTTCTCTCTATCTCTCTCTATCTCTCTCTGTTTCTGTCAAAAACAATAAAATAAATCTTTAAAAGCAAAACTACTTTGAGGTTGGCTCTGGACAAACTCTTAAAGCTCTGTAAGCGCCCCCAACAATGGTTAGGTCGTTGGTCGCTTCTAGAAGAGCCATGCTATGACGGCTTCCTTGGTTGGCTTAGGCGTATCTACTTGGAGGTGTCTGAGCAGGAGCTAGATCTCTTTTCAGTTCAGGGCAGTTCTAGGTTCACTGGGGAGTCTTTGGTTTAGGTTCAATTCTAATGTGTTCTTGAGGGACCAGGTAGTTTGAGAGCCAAGCATCACAGAAAAACTAGAGCACGTGGAAGGGACTTGATGCCCATAATGAACATTGATGAGGGAAGAGTAGTGGAGACATTTGTCCCACCAGTTACCTTTGGGACGAACTGTTCACCTCAGGAAAACAATTCTGACCTTGTAGTCAGTAGTCTGTGGCCTGGAGTAAGGTGACACCTCCTGGTGTTAGTATTGAGTTCCCCCTCAGGTACATTGCCTCCTTGGTAATAGCCTTTTAACTGTTCATAATAAACCACAAAGAAGAAGCAGGGTGTTTGAGAAAACTTCCTGGTAAAACATGTTGAATTCTCTCAAGTGTCCAGCTCTTCCCTGATTTCAACAAATCCTCATGGAATCTAAGCAGCACCTCTTCAGCCCCCATCTCAGAGAGCTGGCTGGCACTCTATTACACCCAGCTCTGGTTCTTAGACCCTCAATGTTCCACAAATTTCCAGGACTATCTTTACCTTCACGCAGCATCAAGGCACAGTTTTGGTCACTTGCCTGTCTCTCTTCAATGTTTATCCAAGCCTCAGCATACCTGTCTCTGGCCAATTCCTGCCATGACCACTTTTCACATCCTCATGTCCCAACTGCATGTACACGATCCTCCTGGAGACCATTGTTCTAACAACTGCAAAAACTGACATTTGGACAATATGTGCACATTCCTGGGGAGAATATGGATTAAGTTAACAAAACTCCTTATGTGGTTTGGAAGTTCAAACCTCTAAGGCTGTGGTGTAGCCTCCTCAATTTCATCCTCCACTGCTTCTTCCCACCATCCTCTTCCTCTGGGCCTCTCTCATCATTCCTCTGGCCACAGAGGGAGGCTTCTGTCTTGTTCAGATGGGAGCTGTGGCCATTAAGGTGAAGAACATTGATTGGGTCACAGTCACAAGGAAGAGGTATGGCATCTGCGATGTGATGGTGTGACTAACAGAATCTTTACTCTTGGGGTCCAGATATTTTATGTGAGCACTTCCCGCCAGCTGAGACGTCTGGACTCCGTCACCAGGTCCCCACTGTACTCTTTCTTCAGTGAGACTGTGTCGGGCTTGCCTGTCATCCGAGCCTTTCAGCACCAGCAGCGGTTTCTAAAACACAATGAGGTATTGACTGACACTAACCAGAAATGTGTCTTTTCCTGGATTATCTCCAACAGGTGAGGCATCCCTGGGTATTTACTCAAATGTGTGTTTTGGGGTTCTGCCTGCTTGACACTAGTTATGGAAGAACAGGTAGGGCCTGCAGTGTGAAAGTCACTCTGGCCAAACAAAGCAGAGAGAATAAAACATGACCATTGGAGTCAGAACTTGAGTTCTGTACCTGCTCTACCATTTACTAAGCTGGGTGAATTGCTTTTACCTCTCCAAGGAAAATCTCCCTTTCTTGGTTTTCACCATAGCTAGAACACAATCTGTCTCATGGGCAGATGGTGCAAATCAAATGGCATCTGTGAGCATTTTGTACCCCAGGTACTGCTCAAGTGTTGGGTAAACTGGCATATGCAAGACAGCTTTTTTGTAGGGTGGCAAAAAATAAATAAAAATTTTAAAACAGAGATTGGAGAGAGGAAATTTGGGGATTTTCAGGTGAAGCCAATGATGACAGAAATGGGAAGCTCATCTCCTGTGAGGTGAGTTTAGCATTCTTCATTTCTCTGGGATCACTAGATCCTGGCAAGAAGTGGTATGTTCCTGAAGCGCAGGAGAAGTGAAAATTCTTGAGTGGCTTTCGCATTGGCATGAGATACTAAGGGCAGACTAACGATGCTCAGTATTATTTGGAACATGGAGAGGTCAGGAATTGGATTGTAAAAATATTTTATTTTGGGGAAGCCGGGATGGCTCAGTGGGTTAAGCGCTCACTTTGCAGCCCTGGGGACCGAGGATCAAATCCTGGCCCCGGCCCGTGCGGACCCATATGCTGAACTGGGGAGTGCTCCGAGTTGGTTTCTCACTGGGGTGAGACCCCGGCCCAGTTCCTGCCCTGTGCAGCCCCACGCCCACCTGTGGAGTGAAACTATGTGTAAAAACCAATGATGTACAACTATGGAGACTGCTCTGGACCCCCCCCCCCACCTTCTCTCTGTCTCTGTATCTCTCTCACTCTCTCTCTGTGTCAAAAACAATTAAAAAAAATTTTTTATTTCTTAGGTACTGTCCAAGAAGAAAACAGGCATATAAATCAATCCTATTGATTTGTACGCATGCTAGAATGATTGGTGCAAGTTTATTTAAATATATTTTATCTGGAAAAGTCCATTTATATAAACTAGGTTTATCTATATTCTATTCAGTTTTCTACAAAGCCCCAACATATCTGTCTTCCTGTGACCAGCTTGCACCTCACTTTCCTCCACCTCCATCTTCTTCTCTACCTTGTTAAAATCATGAAGTCAGTCAGGATACATTGAACCTTGCTGTAGTGCTTACTTTCTAACCTCACATATGGATTCTCTATGGCATTTCCCCTCTTGCCTGAACTGAAGAGGTCACTTGGAACACTTGTTAAAAATGCAGGTTCCTGGGGAAGCCGGGTTGTCTCAGCGTTTAAGGGCTAATTTTGTAGCCCTGGGAACTGAGGATCGAATCCCAGCTCTGGCCCGTTTGGACCCACATGATGAACTGGGGTGTGCCTACCACGTGGGAGGCCCCCAGCCCAGTTCCTGCCCTGCACAGGCCTTACCCACCTGTGTGGAACACAACCATGTCGAAAGTGATGAATACAACTATGGAGACTGCTCTAAGCCCTCCCACCCCGCCTCTCTCTGTCTCTGTCTGTCTCTGTCTCTCTCTGTCAAAAACAATAAAATAAATCTTAAAAAAAAAAAAAAAGCAGGTTCCTGAACCCAAACCTAAGCCCCTTGAGTCAGAATTTCCTGGGGAAGAATTGAGACATCTTTTTTTTTTTATTTATTTAAACAATTGCCCCAGATAATTCTTATGATTTGGCAAGGGAGACACGGAACCGTAGGATTCCTTTAGTTTAGCAAACTTCTCTACTATCTTTAAAATGCAATTTATTTTCTAAAATCCAACTTAAAAGACTTTAGGAATACGTGGTATAGTCAAATTGAGGCACCTGCCGAGAACACAGCCCTACCAACCCAAACCCTCTGAGAATGTTCTGTAAACACCTAGGTTGCTGGGTAAGGGAAGGAAGTGGCTACCTCTCAGTGACCCCTCTCTCTCTGATTCTGTTGCCCTACAGGTGGCTTGCAGTTCGCTTGGAGCTGGTTGGGAACCTGATTGTCTTCTTTTCATCCTTGATGATGGTTATTTATCGGGATACCCTCAGTGGGGACATTGTGGGCTTTGTTCTGTCCAATGCACTCAACGTGAGTCTGAAGGTTGGGAGTTGGGTTAAATGAAGGCACTTATAGTCTACAGTATACCATGGAGTTTGTGCTCATAATTCTTTTCTAGACCCAGAGGCATTAGGGGAAACTGGGGGGGAGGGGGGTCAAACCCTGGCTCCGTCTCCTACAATAATAATTGTGTAACCCATGGACATGTTCCTTACCCTTTCTAAACAGGTACCATTGTCATCTCGAAAAGTGGACATAACTTTTGTTGTCCTTGAGAGTTAAGAAAGCAACTTCATATGATTCAATCTAATAGCTCCCCATCTCTTTGCCTCTTTGCTCAATTCTAGTCAAAAGAGAATAAATTAGTGTTCTTTTCCATAATGTAACAGTAAGCAGAAAGTCTTCTAAACAAATAACTTCTCCTATGTTCATTTTTGTTTTTCTTTGATCAAAGAATAATTAGAACTAATAAAGAACACAGAGTATAATACGACTATATTGCATCTCCAGCGTGACTAGAGAAAAAACATTAGACATTATTTCTTAGCACCTAAGACAGTGGCTGGCACTACAGTAACTGTTCAATAAGCAATACTCATTTAACGAGTCATTTGGCCACCTTCCATGGTATATTTTGAACTAATATATCAGAGGTTTGCTATCAGCACACTCTACATGGTACTGTCCTCTGTAACAGTTCATGAGGACCAAGGTGATCATGGTGAGCACCCAAAAGGACTCCGTTGCTTACCAGAGTCACTCGATTCCTTGTGTCACTGTGCCCTGTTCTCCCCATTTCTAGGATTATTAAAGCAGGGCAGATGGGGCAAAGATAGAACTATTAGACTGAGCCCAAACAAAAAATTCAAATATCACCAATCTCAAGTAGTTCAACCTATGGAAAGTGCTTACTCTCAGTCCCCATGATCCTGTGCTCTCCCTCTCTCTAACCAACAGTCTCTCACTGGTATGACTGTTTGCCTGAAAGAAGTTTGCATATGAGTAATCCACAAACTTCCTGGGCTCAGGACAGGTCTGGATCGTGACAACACTCTTACTGGTGTTTAGAGGCATCTTGGTAATGGCACGAAAGCTCGTAAAGTTTATCGGAGTAAAGAAGGACACGGGTCCATGTGGATGTCCCATCTTGAGAGCTGGGTCCTCAATCAAGCTGTTGTTAATTGAGAGCAGAGAGAAGAGGTAGCTGTTTGGAAGACCTCTGCACCTTGTGTCTTTTCTTATGCTTTCCCAATTTGTAGAATGCCCCCCCCCCCGCTTTCTACAAAGTCCACTAGGCTTACAGGCAGGAGAGTTCTGGGCCCATTCCACCAACAGCAGTCTCTCCAACCCCAGCTTTAGCCCCAGACCACCCCAAGCTCATATTGCATTCCATGTGAGCACCACACAGTTAAACACTGAGTTGTTTTCCAGCCATTTGATGCATTGGCCTCATTTCTTCCCTCAAAGAGGTGAACATTGTCACATATCCTTTTCTTGCTCTCTCTTGGAGTTCTGCATTGTGCTAAGTACAAAATAGGCACTGGGATGACCTTGTGGTTTGACTAGTTGCATTGTCCTCTAGCCTGAGATGATCTTTAGTCTTCTGGGTTTTTTTTGTAGATCACACAAACCCTGAACTGGCTAGTGAGGATGACATCAGATATTGAGACCAACATTGTGGCTGTTGAGCGAATAAATGAGTACATAAATGTGGAAAATGAGGTAAGGAAGAATTAGAGGAACCCAGGACAAGGCAATAAATGAGTGAATGTATGAATGAACAGGATGTTACTGCTGTAGAGAGAATCTTCACCTTGTCTAGAGATTACACATGGGGTTACAAAGGTTCTCCTAAAGTTTCCCTTGCTGTAACTCAAAGGACCCAGCTTCTTGAAACAGACGAGGGAGTGGTTTGGGGAAAGTCAGGTCTTAGAATGCACCGGGTACCGGGTGAAATGGTGGCTTCATCCTGGAGGTCCACAGAACAACCTCATGAGATAGAGTTCCTTCAACTGAATACATAAGGAGCCTCTGGAAGTCCCAGTCTGGTTCAGTCTATTCAATGCAGGTGCCCACAGGAGCCTGGGAGACTGATACCCTCCTCCTGCTGAGAACATGAGTCCCACGGGGTCTGTTCAGCGAGTTGACTTCGTGTGAAGCACTTCTCCTATTTCTTTGCCAGGCACCCTGGGTGACTGAGAAGAGGCCTCCGGCAGGTTGGCCCAGCAAAGGAGAGATCCAATTTAATAATTACCAAGTGCGGTACCGGCCTGAGCTGGACCTGGTACTGAAGGGGATCACTTGTGACATCGGGAGCACGGAGAAGGTAGGTGGAGCTGAAGTTAGGCCTGGATGTGAGTCCTTGCGATCAGAGGGCTGTTGGACACACGTAGTGAGCAAACTCTGGGCTTTCATCATTCCGGTAGAGTTGGAGGGTCCCGGCACTTCCTCAC
>PVKE010001326.1:0-67653 GCA_004027555.1 Craseonycteris thonglongyai
GGGGAAAGCCGGGACGGCTCAGCGGGTTGAGCGCTCGCTTTGAGGCCATGAGGACCGAGGATCGAATCCCGGCTCCAGCCCAGGCAGGACCCACGTGCTGAACTGCGGAGTTCCCACAGTTCGGTTCTCTAACTGTCTCTGTCTCTGTCTCTCTCTCTATCTGTCAAAAAGTAAAATAGAAATAACTATGCACTGAAGACAAAAAGATAATTTCTCTCTATAAATGTGAAAAGATAAAAAAAATATATATATATACAATGAATCAATGGCAAAACAATGTTTTTATGAGCATGGATATGTCATCGAATACCCATTTACTAGGTGCCTCGTGAATCAGTACTTTTTAATCTCACAAGAATCTATTAATGTATTGCCAGTAATTTAAAACAAACTGTCATGCTAAGATATATCTCTATTGGTGAAATTTTAAGCAATCAGAGAGGACAACCTTTGGTGAAGAGCCCTGCCCACTGCTTCTAAAATCGTACCATTAACTTATGAGGCTTTACTGGAAGGGGAGCTGTGTTGTTGCTTCCCTCCATCCTTTTAGCTTTAAATTTTATTTTAACGAATACTTACAAGACACTTACCACATGTGCCAAGCACTGTTCTAAGCACTTTGCAAACATTAGCTTACTTAATCCTCATTACCCTACTATTGTCCCCATTTTACTGATGAGGAATGAAGAGAAATTCAGTAACTGGACCAGTAAGAAGACCAGGATTTGGGCCCACATGATGCCCTTGACCAATAGCTATTCCCCCTCTAGGGAAATCTTAGGAGGACTGACCTGGACTTCTTCTTCTTGTGGGTTTTGGTGGCCATCTGGCAGCTAATGATAAAACAGTGCAATTCTAAAGCCCAACTTAACCTCTGCAGAGCCACAATTCACCCACCATTAGGACGGTGAACAATTATGTGTTTAAGCATTTATGCGTACGCTCATGTGATTATAGCTATAAAACCCTATAGTATAATGTAAAGAGCCCCTCAGAATTGAATCTGTGCCATACACAGTAAATGTTTACTAGTATTTCAGATAATTTATGGCAGAAATTATGCGAATGAAGGAAAAGGCCTGTTTTATCATGTCTTTTGGTGGATCTTTCTGACTTACACATGAACTACTTTACTTAGGGAAGGGGGGAGAGCCCCCTACATGAAACCTCAGCTCCTTCTTGGTAACCCTGAGAAACTTGGCACCCAAAGGGACAGAGCAGGAAGCAAAAATCTTTAGTACTTCCTCTACTTCTTAAAAAGTAAAAAGCCTTTTAACTTAGGAGTCCACTTTTAGGAATTTATTCTGTGTAAATAATTGGACAAGTGCACAAAGATATACATATAGGGATGTTCTTCAATGTATAAATATTTTTAGAAATGACCTAAATAGAAACAGCAAAAATTTATCCCGAAAGGGGCCTGGTTAAATAAATTAACAGAATACTATGATAGCCATTAAGATAATAAATTTATATTAGTTAATATGAAACATGGCTTGTTGTTAAATGAGAAAAGCAGATTACAAAATAGTTGATCAAAGAATTGCAATTTTGGGGAAGCTGGGATGGCTCAGTGGGTTGGGCGCTCACTTTGCAGCGCCGGAGATCAGGGATCGAATCCCGGCCCCAGCCCGTGCGGAACCATGTGCTGAACTGGGAGCTCCCCCTGTTCAGTTCTCTCTCTGTCTCTGTCTCTGTATCTCTCTCCCTGTCAAAAATAAATAAATAAATAAATATATAAAACAAACAAACAGTGGCCTTTAAAAAAAAAAAAAAAGAATTGCAATTTTGCTTAAAAGGGAAAAATATTTTTAATTTATATACTTGAAAACATAAAAGTCTTGAAGGGAAAAGCCGGGACGGCTCAGCGGGTTGAGCGCTCGCTTTGAGGCCACGAGGACCGAGGATCGAATCCCGGCTCCGGCCCAGGCAGGACCCACATGCTGAACTGGGGAGTTCCCACAGTTTGGTTCTCTAGCTGTCTCTGTCTCTATCTCTCTCTCTATCTGTCAAGAGTAAAATAGAAATAAATATGCACTAAAGATAAAATAATTACTCTCTATAAATATAAAAAAAGATAAAAAAAAAAAAGTCTTGAAGATAACAGAAATTCTGATATTTTTTCCTGTCCTTTTGTTTACTATATTTTCTAGTTTTTCTATACTGAACATGTAATAATATGACAATAAAATTTAAAAAGGAACATTTGCTATAATTGAGAATGTTGTAATACAATCAGCTCTCAATTACCCTGTTAATCCATTTCAAATTTTTAAAAAAGATTTTGTTTTTGACAGAGACAGAGAGATAGAGACAGAGAGAGACAAAGAGAAGGGGGAGGGCCCAGAGTAGTCGCCATAGTTGTATGTCATCAGTTTTCAACATGGTTTCAATAGTTTTGTTCCACACAGGTGGTCAGGGGATTGGGGGGGGGGGGGGGGGGTGACATCCTGCATGGGAGGCACGCCCCCTCAAGCCAGGGGGCCTCCTGCATAGGAAACACACCCCAGTTCAGCATATGAGTCCTCATGGGCTGGTGCCAGGATTCAATCCTTGCTCCCCAAGGCTGCAAAGTGAGCACTTAACCCATTGAGCCATCCTGGCTTCCCCCTCCATTT
Source organism: Craseonycteris thonglongyai (assembly GCA_004027555.1). Taxonomy (NCBI): domain Eukaryota; kingdom Metazoa; phylum Chordata; class Mammalia; order Chiroptera; family Craseonycteridae; genus Craseonycteris; species Craseonycteris thonglongyai. The sequence continues at coordinate 2,619 of PVKE010001326.1, forward strand.
CAAATTCTGTCTTCACTTTTTAATAATCTGAGGTTTCTTTCCTGACCTAATCCCTTTAAAATGTGGAAGAAAAAGAGTAATAAAATGCTGTTAAAATTACAATTTGCTAGTCTTATTAGAAAAGCAAAACAACTGCCTGCTTAACAATCTGTCTAGAAAACCCTGAGGACACAATCTATGACATAAACTTGCTCATCTGCTCCCCAGGCCCCACTGCAAGAATCGTAAATCCTGGTTTTCCGTGTTACCACATCCCTTCAGCCAGCCCACCCCGCCTCCACCGAGGCAGTCCTTTAGCACCTACAGTACTTGCATTTGGAGAAAGTTTGCCCGAGGTAAAACTTCCAGCACTGAGGTTGCTGGCTCCTCCGCAGGGCTCACAGATGACTCTCCCAGGATCAGAAACTTCAGGTCTTAAATCTCGACAGCAACTGAAAACTTTCCCTGTGGCTTTTGCTCAGTAACTGCCCCGCCTGTTTTGGCAAGTAGCCTGGAGTACAATCCTGCTGGGAGGATTTCCACCACCGAAACCTAGCCTGAAGCTTCCCATTTCCCCCTGCCTTTTCCAGCCCTTTTCCCCGAAGAGCAAACAAGAGCCTAGTGCCCCCAATACAAGAGTTTGCACCTTCTTATGCTGCCAGGATGGCGAGTTCAACATTAGAACCAACTGAAACACCATTTTTGAACACTCACCAAATACACATAAATCCTAGAAAGGATTTTTTAAGCACTGGTGTGCTTAAAACTGTGAGGTTATTAATACCTCAGCTTTAGACAGCAGCAGAAGTGATGTTATCAAGAGGGTAAAGACAGTTTTCATATAATTGATTAGAAATAAACTATCACTGTTTAATAAACAAAATTTGACTATAATCAGCCAAGAAAACTACAAGAAACGCTTTCTTTTCTAAACACATACATACCTGATGTTATATATTTGCCACGTTTCCTGAGGGAAAGTATTATTGCTCTCATTTTACAAATGAGGAATTGGGCAAAAAGCAATGAAACCACAGTTATTAATAATAACACTGCACATTCAAGACCAGCATCTCAATCAGTGCTTCCTCTTAACTGCCTAGGCCTGTTCTGGGTTATAGGTCTTATCCTTGCACGTGTGACCATTGTGGCATTGCAGATCCATACTTAACAATAACACTCCTGTGATGCTTCAAAATTGGCTCATCTACTCTATAAAACCAGGCTTTCTTCAGCTTCTATTAGGTGGCTTACTTTTATCAATTCCACTTGTTCTCAAAACATTTTATCTATCTTTTATAACTGTGCACCACAAAAAAATCAACTTGATCCTGTTCAAAGTTGCAATGACAGAAATGCATGAATATTGAAGTGAGAACTACCAAGCAGAGTGCTAGGAGATGAGGCAAAGGTACGGAACACAGAAATGTCCTCCAAGCTCTCTTCAGTCTCAGGCAAGTCATCTTCATGTCAGGTGTTCAAGAACAAACCGACTGGTGTTAAACTAGGTGGTCTTTACATTTACCGGTAGTTATTTCCATTTGACTTAATAAATCAAGTTGAATAGGCAAGACATAAATTCATGAAACAAAAGAATAAAACAAATTAGAATGATCTTTCCACACTGAGCATTTGGCTATGTTTATTTAAAAGGATGAACACAGTATTTCAAAGAAAGGATTATTTCCAAGTGTGATCCAATATTTTGATGGTAAAATCTGATTAAACCTAGGACACAGGTCAGTACTATCTTATTTTCTATCTGAAACAGGGAATAAAACCTCATTACGAGAGAACACAATTGGGTGTTCCCTGGGACTGCAGTCATACATGTTGTCTAGGTAGGTTTAAGTGAGCTCTCCATCTCAACAACTGCTCTATTCTCTTATATTTCAGCTTCCATTTCTCATATGCTTTTAGATCTTAAAAGGTCAATAGGGGTTGTGAATAAAGCACTCAGACTACAAGTCAAAAGACCTGGGGTCCGAGATGCCAGGATGGCTCAGTAGGTTAAGCACTCACTTTGCAGCCCTGGGGTCTGAGGATCAAATCCTGGCCCAGGCCCGTGTTGACCCATGTTCTGAACTGGTGTGGCCCCCAGTTCAGTTCTCACCAGGGCAAGCTTCCCATGTGGGAGGCCCCAGGTTTGGTTCCTGCCCTGCTCAGCCCTGCACCCACCTGTGGAGTGAAACTATATGGAAAACTAATGACATGCAACAATGGAGACTGCTCTGGGCCCTCCCCTTTCTCTCTCTCTCTCAAAAACAATCAAAATAAATCTTAATTAAAAAAAAGACCTGGGTTCTAGGCTTGCCACACCTACCTGTGCAATCTTGGATATGGTACACAACCTCTCTGGGCCTTTGTTTCCATGTGTGTGTATAACAAAAGAGTTGGGCCTCTTTGGTCACTTTTAGGCTCTGAAATCTTACATGATTTCCTACCCTGTTATGTCACCTACTCCTCTCAATTTGGCATCACTACACTAGCCTCAAACTAGTTCCACAAGGAGTGTCGCTAGCACATGAGGCCTCTGGACTCACCTGGCAGTTAGTCATTTCCTCCCAGGGAGCCCAGAGTATTGGGCACTTGCTGCTACCATGGAACCTAGCGCAATGGACTTAAAGTATTTGTTTCCTTATTATTCCTGGAATGTGAAAAGCCCAGTTGGTCTCTGTGCCTCTCTGCTTACCTGCCATCCTTTAAGTTCACTTGATGAAGGCCCTGGAATATTCTTTTCTCTAAACTTCAGCTCTTACGTAACAATGCAAAAGATACTTACTATTTACCTTTTGACGGACATGTTCTGTGCCACGACACTGAATATTTGACAACAAACATTCATTGAATATGTATTATATGCCAAGTACTATGTAAGGGTCTGGGAACCCCATCTTCACCACCACCACCACGGAGCTTAGATTCTACTGGACTTTTCCACATACCTGATGTGCACCTAGTCTAAGGTATTCAGCACAGTGATTGACACTTACATGGCAGTAATTATTGTTACTTAGAATGCCCTGAGACCTGCTTTGCTACGGTTGTGATGAAAAACACTACCCAAAGATTTTTTTTTAATTGTTAAATATCCTAACTTTTGAATGCCTTAGCTACTTAGCTGCCAGACCCAGTTAAAATTTAGAACCAGTGTAGCATTGGAGTAAATCAGGTGTCAATCTTTTCAAAAGGGAGTAGGGACTGGAGAGCAGAGGAAACAGTTCCTTATCCCCAAGTCACAGAGAACTAGACAAATTCTACAATTTATTATTATTATTATTAATATTTTGTCTAAGCATTGCTGTGAGGTCAGTAGTAAGTGGAAGCGTCTCTGTATTTCAACAGATGCTAAGATGCACATTTTTTCACACTTTAACATCTCTGAAAACAAGGTGTGTCTTTTAATTAATGGCATATTAATTGAAGTATTGTAGTTTAACTAGATGTCTTCTTTCTTTCTAATGGTACATAAAATTATTCAGTGTCTTATGAAGGACAGTGTTTTAGATTCAATGAAATGCAATGTATTTCATCTGTCTGTCCCCTCTTGGTTTACAACGAGAAAAAAGGGGTTTCTTGATACCGTGAGACGAGATCTGCTGTGGAGCCATGTAGACAAATGCATACACTCCCATCAGAAATGACTATGCGTGAACACTGTCACACCACCCTGGTGACCTGACAGTCCGATGTTTATGCAGGCACTTCCTGGTTTCTCAGGAAATATCAAATTGGAAAACTCTGTGACATCGGGGTGGGTGTGTCAAGCTTCTGAGATCCCATCCTGCTATCCCAAAGAAGACTAAGCCTGCCTAGGTATTGAAAGTTAGCTGCTTGACTCACCCCTCCTTCCCACTGAACCATTAACATCTCAGGTCCAAATAACGATTGATTCTTCCTATCCTACCTCGATTTCTTGTCTTTCATTAATTTCTATTGCTTTTACAGAGAACTGGAATTCTCACCAGACCATATTCCTTTATTACTGATGAAACATTATATAGAAGTAATTGAGGTAGTGGCTTGTGGAGAAAACAGACAACCCAGCTTCTTGAGACTACAACTCATGATCCCAATAGGCAGGCAAAGTCTCCTTATCAGGGAGTCTGCCAGATTGGATCACTCTAATCTCAGAAGAGTGCCTATGAGTATGTTCTCTAAAGCTTCAGTTACCTCCCAACTCTTAAAGAAATATGCCCCTACGTACATTTCCTTTTACCTCCACATATTTACTCTTTTCCTCTCCTTTGCCTCATACCCACCCATCTAGCTTTAAACAAGCACCCTGATTTTAAAAAGTAAGCACATATAAACTTATATAGCTACAGTGGTCCCTGTAGCGATGATTTACTGTAAACTAGATGACCCCCATTCCAGATTTGGCACTGCCATTGGACCGTGGATGTGTACCTAACCAATGAACAGTCACTACATATGACAAGGCCTAACTAAAAAAATTCAAGCTGAGTCAGTGATGCTCACTCTTGGGAATCTGAATTAAGAACTATTAGTCAGATCAGATAGAAAGAGAAGCAGAAGCTATGAGAATTCCCCAAGGTAGTCCTGGGACAACCATGGTCACGTGTAATCTAAAGTGAAATGAGACTAGAAACTACGAGTGAATGGAAAATGTTGGTTTGTAGTAAGATACCAAAGAGAAGTTAAAAAAAAAAAAAAAAAAAGGAAGCAAAAATGTCAAGAGAAAGACGGCCCATGAAAGACAGATACAGAGAAAGCAAACAGCTAGTCTCTAGGATATCTGCTTTCAGACTGCTTGTATTCGAACAATGGCTTCATTCCTCCTCAGAATCTTAAAATAATCTTCATCTAACCAGAACATAACAGTGTTTTGTCCTCAATAAACTGTAAATTAAGGTGGTACCACTACCACTAATAAGAATAATGAAATTGCACAGTTGGTTCGCTGGCCATTTGTTACTACCAGTTACTGACTATGAGTATGCCCCCGGTCTCCAGATGGGCAGAAACCTCATGGCATCACTACATCCACGGCTTATAATCAGCATGTGAAATTAACCCGGATAAAAAGCTAATGTCTTGGGTTGACTGGCAGATATTTTATTCCAGTAGTTTGAATACTGCAGTTATAGAGGTATCATGTTCACATACTTCCAATGAAAAGAAATCTTATCTAAGAGTCCCCAAAACGTTGAACTCACTGTGTAACACTGGCAAAAATGCCTTCAAATCCATTCCAGGTTGTCCTTATCTTGGGAGAACAAAACAAGATTTTTCTGCTCCACTATCATTACTGTGCAGACTTTTAAGAAACTGCTTTCACATCCTCATGACCCCTTCCCTCCTAGACTCCCTGTAATGTGTACTGTGCCTCTGATGCTCCTACCCCTCACCCCACCCACCAAACGTAAAGGTCCTTCCTCAGTCCATGTCCTCTGATATCTCTGCTGCCTGACACACAGCTGCACGCCGTGCATTTGAAGCCCCTCCTCTGGCTCCCCAACACAACACTCATCTGCTCGTCGAAGTTCACTTGTGCAGAATGAAGCCACAGCTGTGCTTCTGGCTTCAGCTGTGGGACGTAGTAAAAGCACTGGGCTGGGCATCAAGGGGCCCACATTCCATCTCTCATCATCTAAGGACTGGCCGCTTCTGTGGACACACATTTCAATTTCTCTGAGCTCTGGCTCTTCATTCATAAAATGAGTGGGTTGGATGTAAGTGTCTTTCAAACAATTTTTCCTGTGACCCACATTTTACACTGTGACTTGGTATATGCAGTTACATAATACATGCTTGCATGTGTACACACACACTCTCACACAGCAAAGTATTATATGCTTACTTATAGTACATGAGGCATGCTTGAAATTTTCTATTCACCTCTATATTATTTTTCAAAAATGCTGAACTGTAACCCTAAACTCTCACCTGAATTCTGTTTTCATATTTCTCTCTGTAAGAGTTCTTCATTTAGATATCCTAATATCATTTAAATTAACCCAGTTAACATGGAATTTGAAACAGCAAGTCCCCTTCCCATCATAACTATTCATGTTATTAACAAGTGTAAAACTGCAATGCTGTCTTTGGTCTAGTAACTGGAGAGTAGTAGCTTATAGTGTGCTAACCTTATCAGCAACTCTGGACAAGATATTAAAAAAAAATAACTACATAAGAAAAAGAAAAAAAAACTATATAAAGGCATTGGAAAATAGACAAAAGCAGGCAGAAATGGAAGGAGACAGAAACAAGGGAAGCAAACTAGGTAAACTCCACATTTATCTGATTTCCTCCCTCCCCTTATGGAATCCCTCATCTGTTCACATGAGGGAGATTAAGCAAAAACAACTGGTGAGCTTATTGAACTGAGGGATTAAAGGTTCAAGTCTGGTGGGAAGCTGGGATGGCTCAGTGGGTTAAGCGCTCAAGTTTGCAGCCCCGGGGACCGAGGATCGAATCCCAGCACAGCCCGTGTGGACCCATATACTGAACTGGGGAGTGCCCCCAGTTCTGTTCTCACCAGGACGAGACCCCGGCCCAGTTCCTGCCCTGTGCAGCCCCACCCACCTGTGGAATAAAACTATGTGGAAAAAACAATGATGTACAACTATGGAGACTGTTCTGGGCAATACCCCTTCTCTCTGTCTCTGTATCTCTCTCTCTCTCCCTCTCTCTCTGTCAAAAACAATAAAAATAAATCTTTAAAGGTTCAAGTCTGGGGTTCTGAAGTGACTAGATATTGAGAGAAATTTGGAAAAGGGGAAAGCCACAAAAAGAACAGCCTCAAAATCTGTGTCGAGATTCCCCTTAGATCCTTGAACTGTGCGTGTGGGGGCTGAAACTCCGGGGGACACAGCAGAAGCAGTCACAGATGAAGGCCAGAGAGCTAGGCAGATATGCACAACCGCCTAGGGCTGAGAAGACAGTTTGAAATTTAAGTCCCAGTTAGGAGGCTCAATAAACACTTTTGATTTTCCACTGAGACCTCAGAAGAGCCACACCTAGACGTAAGGATCCTGGCCCAGGATCCCGGCCCAGGGTAAAGGGTCATATGCCAGGACTAAGCAAAACCATAAAAGACCTGCTCTGACATCTAAGACGGAGGCCTCCACGAGAAAGAACTGAGGAGACAGGTGAGGGAAAGGGCAAATCCTGGGAGAACAGACATGGTTTCTTTCTTGCTTGCCGGCTGGGGTAGCCATTAAAAAGCTCTTTGTTTCTTAGGTGGAGGAGGGGGAGGGTGGGGAAGAGTGGGCGAGGAGGAGGATGGGCATTCCACTTGATAATTACACCTGCAAACAGAGTCTGAGGGCAGATGTCCAGTGGGGTGTCGATGAGGATCCTGGGAGAGAGGCAACCATGCAGTAACGGTCCAGTGTGACTTCTAATTGGGAAGGAAAGTGGGTCATAAAAGACAAAGAAATCATAATTTATGAGTACCTACTATGGTCCAGACATGTGATTGTTTTATTCATATTATCTTACCGTGAGACAGGTGTTATTTCTTCATTCTACAAATAAGGAATCCAAAGCTCAGAGAGGTTCAGTAATTTGTCTAAAGTGTCACTATTAGTAAATGGTAGAGCTGAGATTTGAACTCCAGGCAGACAACCACTGCAACACTTGTTTCCTCTCTGTAATCACATGTTGTGGCTGTGTAACGTTCAGGAAGGGCAGTGGCACATGTGCTGTAAGACAGCTAACAGAGAATGCTAGAGAGCACAAAGATTTCCAGAAAAGGACAAGATTCTGTGTAGGTTCAGGAGCATACTGGAGGTATAAAAAGGGGTGTCAACTATCAAAAGTTAGGTCCTCAAATATAAAGAGAGTTGTAAAAATGCAAATGACCTACAGTTGAATGGTGCTGGTTTCACAGAGCTCATAGGGCATATTGCAACACTCCAGAGAGAAGGGTTTAACTCCTAGTAAGTCAAACAATAAGCACACTTTGGTTACATTTAGGAGGCTTAGTACAATAAGGAACTAAAGACAGGAAACAAAGTTCACTTAAGGAACAGCTGTGGGGGAAGGGAATAGGAACAAGACAAAAACCAACATCAGGAATCACAGAATCAGACTTTTGTTGAGCTGGAAGGAATTTAGAAGTCATCCAATCCTATCATGTCAGAGCAAATATGTGCCTAGAAAAAAAATGGCTAGCTGCTAAATACCTGGCCTCCCAACTAAAGCCGGGTTTGGTTTCATTTTTATCTTTATAAATGCAGCTAGAGAGCCTGCTTTGTCCACAGTGGTAGTCTGGAAATTCAAGGTAGGTCAAGTCAAGCCTGCGCTGCAAGACCAGGACTAAACCAGTGGCAATTCAGGCATCACACCAGGGACTTAACTTTTCAGTCTCCCATGACCCCACCACCAATCTAACCAGTGAGTCTGTGCTGCAGGAGGCCTGTCCGAGAAGCTTTCCACTTAGGAGGAAGATGTCAGACGGACTTTTCAGATTCTTCACATTTTCTGACTCTAACCCTTATCCTCTGGTCATAACCTGGACCCCCCCAAACTGGCCAGAACCAGAAAGTCTGATTGGCATGAGGGTAACACATATAATACAAGCAAGATTCCACAGGGAGTATTGTAATTACAAAACCAACAATAGCAAAAATATGTGAGTAAATAAAACAAAAAGTTCATTTCAGAGAAATAGAAGGAAGAAATGACTTCTACGTAATAATCAAAGACTCTTAATGTCTCCGTTTTAGATACCTTAGTTAAGTCTTAGTGAGATGAAATAATTTGAATACCTAGCCTGTACAAAGCACCATAAAGAATAAAACTAATGTTCTAAATTCCACAGGTGTTTCAGTGCTCATCATTCACTTTAGATTCCTAAATGCCAAGGAATAAACAATCTATAAAACAAGTTAAGTCTTCTTTTCCACCAATGTCTAAATAAATACAGGGATTGAGAAAAGGAACATCTGAGAAAAGTGAATTTTCACCTGGTGCCCTGTTAATTAATTTGCAGTCCCCTTAAGACAGAAATCATAATGTAAGAATGCAAAGATATTAGAGATTTAGACATATCTGACAAAACCAAGAAAGGTAAAGAAAACTTCCCATGAGAACAGTGTCTGATTTTGAAAGCCATGGTACATATTTAGAGTGCTATATATATTCTTGCTCTGCACAGTGCCTACCAAAGGAATTAATCTCTAAGGTTATTCCTGCTCAAGATACACTTAATAAGAACTCTGGGAGCCAGGTTCCTTAAGTACACAGGTGTTCCTGGTCCCTGGTATAGCCACCCACTTGATCGGTTTTCATGCTTTATATTTCTAAGAAGGCTAACTTCATACCTTGGGTTCTCTTCCTGTTTTGCACAAATTCTGAGCGTCTCAGGGTGCTGGGTGCGGTGCGACGGTAGCAACTATTCCTTTTCCAAGTGTCAGCGCCACTTAATTTTCTCTCTTCTTCTAAATGCCAGGTATTCTTCTCTAAAGAGGGGCCCTGAGAAATACCACAATGATGCTCTCCTTGGTCTCCACTGGGCCGTTGATCCCACGGCACATCCGGGGTGACCCCTCTGCTCCCGTGTGCCATCACTCCTGGTCTGTCAAGGCCATTATGCTCCAAATTCTTCACCTGATGGACAGAGTCTATTTCTCTGTAATTCTGAAGTTTATTCTCACAGTTCGCAACTAAAGTATCACAGACTTTATTTTCTGTCTTAAAATGACTCTGATCCATGGCATGAATCTTATCTTTGGGATAGATTTCATTATTTTGATAAAGAGTCCTGTCCCCGTCACAGTATTTGACAAACTCCTTCCCTTCATTGACACCATTAAAATCCACAGGCTGACCATTAGTATAATTCACAGGAACACGATATAAATTGTTGAGGTCTCTATAATAAATATTAGTTTCTTTATAATCCTCAAGCTTATAATTAAAATTCCTGTGGTCTATATGCCAGTTCTGAGGTTGACCAAAATTCCCAGAAGAATCATCCAAACGCCTGTTGCCAGTCCATTGTTGAGTTTCTTTAGAGTCCTGGGGGTTATAATTAAGGTTCTTATCATCTACATATCCATTCGTCTCCCTACATACTCCAGCTTTCCAGGTTACATCTGGGCTTCCTGTCAGCCAATTATCCTTAGTCCCAGGACTCTGGTTCCCATAATCTACATTTTCTGAATCCCTATAATCCTCACAGATTTGAGTCCCACTTCTGTGGTATATACAGTCCTTTCCATTTTCCTTGGCTTCCTCATAGTCCATATAGCTTGGTTCACTCTGCTCAAAATCCCAGTATCCACAATGCCTTTTTCTGTAGGGCCGATTCGGCCCTGTGGTCCCGTACCTGGAATCCAAGTCATCTCTGTAAAGGCCATCCAGCGTTGTAAGGTCCCCTTTCTGTAGACTCCTGCAGTCCTCGTACTCCCAGCTGGAGCTCCAGTGCCCTTTCTTTTCTGCTTCTCTTTCTTTTCTAATCCTGTGGAATTCACACATATTCACTGTGCTTGGAGACACAAGTTTTACTGCTCTCTTCCATGGGCCTGGCTTGGGTTGAAATGTGGGCAGGTACAGTTTAGCCTAAGGCGGTATCTGTCCTCCTTACAATGTCTCCCAGAGCACTTGAGTCACTCATTCTTCTTGCTGCTCTGGTTGGCGCACGGAGTCCCACGGAGTTATTGCAACCTCAGGATCCAATCAGTGAGCAGCTGTATCTTTCTCCACAGAGGCCAGAAGGTAATTAGTAACTAGTGTTCATGTGATTGGAGTTGGCAGTCTCGTTAGGTGTTTCCCTCATGCTGGTCAAACTGGCTTGGCTGCTTTAAGAGCTGAAGGTAGAAGCATTCTGCTGCTCTAAAGGTTTGCAGAAAAAAAGCGGTGGGAAAGTGAAACAGCCCCCTTTAAAAGCCCGAGGCAAAGTCATGTATCAGTCTTGTCTGCCTCTTTAGTCCTTTAGTAATCAACCAGGGGTATAAATATGTGCTTTCATGTGCTGCTCAAATGAACCTCCATTCCCTGTCCTCCCAGTTCAGCTTTCTAATCCTTGGACATCTGAAACTCTTTGGGACTCCCTTCCCTTTAGTTGGAGGCAGAACCCCTCCTCTTGTGAGAGCCCTGCTTTAATGGGATTCAAGTTACCAGTCAGTGTATATTCAAATACCAAGCTGTTTAAGCTCCTGCCTGCAGACATGTCGGAAGTCCCACTGATGGAAGAAAAAGTACTTTCTTTTACTGTGATCTGGTGTATGGGTAATTTTACAGTGTAAAACTCTATAAGAATTGAGTTATGTATGCTCGCACTTTTTCCTTGAAGCTTCAAAACCATTTCCTAAATCTCTTCCATCTAATTCATATAGTGTATTTAGGAACTGGATGGAGAATGAGGCTAGAAATTGGAAAGGTGGGTTATTAAAAAACTTATTTGTGATAGGGGAAAAGACCCCTCTCTAAACCCCCACTTCTTTTTTTTTATTGTTAAATTTATTGGGGTGACATTGATTGGTAACAATTAGATAGTTTCCGGATGTACAAGTCCACATCACATCACCCATGCATCGCATTATGTGCCCACCTCCCAGAATCAGCTCCCCTTCCATCACCATATATCCGGTGCCCACTCGCACCTCCCCCCAACTCTCCCTCCCACCTCCTCCTCTAAACTAAGGTGATCAGATTTTAACATTGGTAAAGCGGGACACCATTGACGGGGGTGGGGGGGGTTGTTTCTTGATTAAAAATTTGGTCTATCACCTGCCGTTCCCTAGCTTGTCATGCATTCTTTCCAAAAATCGGGACTTTAAAACGCCGCGGGACAAATAGTTAAAAATTGGGACTGTCCTGCCAAAAGTGGGACGTCTGGTCACCCTACTCTAAACCCCCATTTCTTAACTCTTATGCTGTCTTTCTAGTTTAATCACACTAATCAAGAATAAATGGGATTTAGGCTGGACTGTCCCTGCCCACTGTATCAGCTGATTACTTTGAAACTTGGAATTCCTCCTCTGCTTGGGCCACTGGGAAGCTGCTCATAACCCAGCAGGAATTCCAATCCACTTCATTTGAAGAACTGAATGAGACCGTGTGGATGGATCCTGAGAGCCCCTCCTTTTTAGCCTAGTTAAGGTGAGAGTTCTGTGCCTCCCCAACAGGCAGGGACAATGATCACATCCAGCAGGAAGCAGATATGGAAGAAGAGACCTTCACTCTCAATTTGCCATAGAGATTTAAGGGGATCACGTCCCTCAAGGAAGGCTAGGTAGGCTATAGAATATGGGGAATCTCAGAACCCATCCTATAGAGCTTGCATTGCCAGGGTGGTTACCACCCTATTCTCAGGAGACTCCGCCCCAGATTAAGCAACCACAGGAGGAGATAGAAGGGAAAGATAGCCCAAAAAGTGCTGTAATGAAGCCCCTGTCAATCAGCACTCCCAATCAAAAGAATTCACACCCAAAACGCTGTTCCCTTTTCCCAAGGAAAGGCAATAAACACTGCTCAGCCCCTAGTAATTTGCCTTTTGAGCCACCTCTAGCTCGATCGAAGTGTACTTTCTCTACTTTTCCTTTCAATAAACTTTCCTTTCAGTGCTGTACTTCCGTGTCTCACTCAATTCTTTGTTCAGGACACCAAGAAGCTGGACACAGCACCGAGGAGGACCCCATTCTCCGTTAACATTTGAATTCAACAAACATTAGATACCTGTTATATGTGAGGCATTGCAGAAGAAAAAAAGATGACCAAGTTAGTTCTCTCATCTTACAGTGCAGAAGCAACACTATCGAGTAAGGTCGGGTGTGACAAGTGCTATAACCATCACCAATGGCAAAGGCAACAAGCAAAGTCCCTGGTGAGGCAATTGGAGGGTTAATGGAAATGGTGTGGAACAGTCTGAAGGATATAATCATGTGGATAGAGTGATAGGAGATAAGGCTGGAGGGGTAGGTTGGGGCAGATCCCAAGAGACCAGAATGCCATTTCTTTCATTCAATGGATAATGAGTGTCACTGAAGGTTTCTGAGTAGGAGAGTAACATGCTAAGAGACAGTCTTTACTAAGATTACTCTCAGCTCTCTGGTCATCTATCAGATGTCCAGGAATGATCCCTATTTGTAAAATAATATAAAGAACCCTAAGGAGATCAGGGTTATCTGCTTTGTCAATAACTATATGTTTACTCTTGGGTAAACAACTCATTCTCTATGGGACTCGATTGGCCCATCTATAAAATGAGGCAGTTGGCTTTGATGTCCCAGGTTCCTTCAGTTTGGAACACAGCTGGTTTGTGTTCCTCACAACTTCCTTTTCCTTTCCTCAAATACCTAATGTGCTATTGTGATTTGGTTCACCAAACCAATAGAATGGCAACACCATTTTTGAGGACAGCTTTCACCCTGAGTTATACAAGGTGACAGGATAATAGAGAGCATATGCAATAAGGGATCAGGACATCTAGGTCCTGGAAGTTCAATTTTTGCTAACAGTTGATAGTTACATTTAACTTCTCTGGCTGTCAGTTTTCTTATGTGTGAAAAGAGAAAGCTAATGACTTCTCTGACATTTTAAATCTAAAAGTCTACAGTCTTTCTTACTTATTTCTAAGTAAAGATTAATCTTTCCCTAGTTAATGGAAAACAAAGTTTCCTTTAGCAACTTACCTTTGATAAAGCTATATGATAAGAAACACACCTAGCATTAATAAATTAACCATGAGAAGAGATTTAAAAAAGAGAGGGGGGGATAAATTACAGGTAAGAAGGACACTAGTTATAAAATGATCCAGTAGAAATTACAGGAATATAAAATAAATGATCTTTGGATAAGTGGAGAGTGAATAGCTGGTTACAGCATGAGGCTGCTCCTCCCACCACCTTCTCCTTTGAAGTCCTACAGCCTTTAGGGTATTAAAGACAGAGTTTGCATAAGGATGTAAACTGCTTCAGCTTTACCTCCTTATCAATGTAACCGAGACTGAGTCAAAAGCTGTAAATGGGTTGCTATTTTCATGTGATAAATTTGTGTAAAAAAACGTGGTCTCAGAAAAAAGAGAGAATAATTTTTCTACTTTTCTCAATCCCAGTACTACTGGTGAAATTCAACCTTGTAGATCTTCAGCTCTCCCTTTCACTTTTCACAACAGAAACACACCCCTGGCTCCTTTCAAAAGCCCTAAAGCAGCACTCCACCCCTGATGTTTGTTGTTTGTTAAGAGAGTGGGTGTTCAGCAATAATGACTAAAATATTTTTCTGTGTATAAGACACCTCCATGTACAAGATGACCCCTATTTTTCTAACCTAACATTAAGAAATCAATACAGGGGAAGCTGGGATGGCTCAGCGGGTTAAGCACTCGCTTTGCAGCCCTGGAGAATGAGGATCGAATCCCGGCTCTGGCCCAGGCGGACCCATATGCTGAACTGGGGTGTGTGCCCAGTTCAGTTCTTGCCAGGGCCTATGTGGGAGGCTCTTGGCCCAGTTCCTGCCCTGCGCAGCCCCGTGCCCACCTGTGGCATAAAACTATATGGAAAACTAATGTCAACTATGGAGACTGCTCTGGGCCCTCCCCTTTCCCTCTGTGTCTCTGTCCGTTTCTCTGTCAAAAAAAAAAAGAAAGAAAGAAAGAAAGATATCAATACATGGATTACTCCTGTGTATAAAACCCCCATATTTTGGCCTAACAATTTTAGGCAAAAGTGTTGTCGTAGACACGGAAAAATATGGTAGCTATGAGACTCCCAAAGTAGACAGAAATCCTGCTGTAAATAATGCAAGAAGTGAAGATGGGCAACTGGATTTGGAGGAAGAAAGAAAAGAGGGAGAAGGTAGAAGAAAGGTTAAGAAAAAAAAAAGGGAGGATACAGTAAAACTAGCAAGGACAAGTAAACCCTAAACATTTGTTAATGTCTCTGTAAATGCCTTTTGGGGTTCAGAGCTAGTCACCCCAAGATGTCCCTATGTGGTATGAGGATTGTTTTGAGCTAAGGGCAACTTTAGCTGAGGGCTCAGGAGAAACTTCTGCCCCTCCCTTGACTACCTGGAAGAACTTGAATTCAGGGCCTTGCCCATGTGGGAGATTATCAGAGATAACCTCTTTTGATCTGTCCTAGAACAGGACAAAGTTCTGTTTACTAAACATCTGCTCTTATCCTGCACTGACCCTTTGAAGCCCCCAAGGCGCCTGACCTCATGGCTAGCTCAGTATGTTTAATACCCCCCTTTTCCCTTGCTGTCTCTGAATTTCTTGTGCATGTGGGGGTCTCTGACTCATGTATGTGGGGCTCCCATACATATGTTATGTATTAAATTTGGTTATTTCCTCTTGCTGGTATCTCATGTCTGTTTGATTATTAGACCAACTGAAAGAACCTTGAGGGTAGAGGAAAGTGGCTCCTCCCCCACATGCCCATGTCCTTCCTCTAGTCTGAAGATGAATCCTCCTCAGGTCTTAAGACTATGCCCCATATCACCGATACCTAGAATTCTTGCTATTTTTCAGAGTGCTATGCAAATATCCCTCTCATCTTACCCACAAGTATGTTACTTTACAGTCATGCACTGCTTAATGATAGGGATACGTTCTGAGAAATGCATCATTAGGTGATTTGTCATAGGGTACACTTACACACCTAGATGGTATGGCCTATCACGCTAATTGTATATGCTATACTTTTATAGACTGGCAGCCCGGGAGGTCTGTTTACACCAGCATCACCACAAACACGTAATTGTAGTGGAAGCCGCACAGTGGGCTATGCTTTTTGTAATGCAAGTACCTGAGGCATCCACTTCAAAGAGACACCCTTCAAGAAGGCTGTCTTTAGTACACACAGCGCCAGCCACAGGACTAGATAAAGAGCCGGGCCGCCTCCAGTACTGAGAAGCCTTTGTTTTAGAGATCTAGTTTGATTTGATAACTGACCGTTTAAGTAGCTTGGTTTTTTTTTTTCTTCCCTCTTCCTGCACTTTAAATTCCCACTCTTGTTTGAAATTCACTAATAATGAGCAGCCTGCACAATCTCTGGCCCACACTCTTTCTAACCTTGACCTCTTTATGTGCCCACTGGTGTGCTTTATACCCTCAAGGGCCTGTAAGTAATAAACTTTTTTCCCCTCAAAGTTTCTAATGGTGATTGCTGGAGGGCATGTTGCAATCATAATAGGAACCACAAACGTTGGGCCAGTCCTGACAGTGGTTTAGGAAGGGGATATGCCTTGGGAAGGTCACTGGGGCCCAGGTAAGTGCCCCAGACATTCCTAAGCCAATAGCATTAATCTCGATCGATTGAGTCTAACACAAAAACAATAATGCTTGGTGTTATGATGTTACTACGACTACAAGGGTGATCAGAATAATTTTTTAGCTTCATTATAATCTTACCAGATCACAATCATATATGTGGACCGTCACTGACCATAACAGTTTATTTCTTTTCTTTTATTATACACTGACAGCTCTTTGAGGGCAAGGACCATGTCTAACATCTTCCAGTCTGCAACCCAGCTCTGTACATGGAGTACCCAGGAAGTACTTACCGGTACATGATCAACGAGTTGACGTTTGTAGCACTAATCCAGCACATGCTACATGCTGGAGAGAGGGCTGCACAGCGTAGAGGTTCAGAGCACAGACTTTGCTAGCCCTGGTTTGAATCCTGACTTTGCCACTTACAGCTACAGAATCTTAGGGAAGTTACAAGCTCTCTAAGTTTGTTTCTGCCATTCTACCTGCATCTGTACCTATACTCTCTGCCTTCCCTCTTGTTAAAATGGAGGGGCTCTAATAAGGTTTTTGTCCTTTCATCATCACTTTACTAAAACTGCTCCTGACAAGGTCGTTGAATTCAATAGTCATTTCTGAGACTTCATCTTACTTGGCCTCTTACCGGTAGCTGCTTTGTGACACCATTACTTTCTCTTTGTTGAAACTTCTTTCACTTGGCTGACTCCTCCTTTGCTAGTTCATCTCCCTTGTCTTCCACACTCCTAGACAATGGCATGCCCCAGGGCTTCCCCTATATACCCAACTACCTAGCACATAGTAGGAATTCAAGAAATGTTGATGTAACTTATGATTTTCACCCCTATTTGGTACAGCTGCCTCTCATACTAAGGGTCAATTAGGAATTGTAAAGAAGACACATCCTTATGACTAAACTTACTCACAGATGTTAATGCTGCTACAACCTCTGGTTGTATGGGAAGAGGGTCTGGAAATGAGGAAAAATAAAGGCACCTAAGATCTAAAGGTGAGTGCCCCAACAGAGGAAGAGACTAGGCACTAATAAAAAGAGATAAGTGACAGGGAGAAGAGAAGGGAGAAACACAGAGAAAGGAATCTGAGAGCACTGTAAAAGTACGTAAAGACTGGAATACAGGCAAATAAGAAGTATTTGGGGGGAATCTGATATACTCTCAAGGGGATAAATGTTCTAAATGAAACAGGCTAAGAAGCATTTAGAATGTTTTAGAGTTTAAACCTTAGGATAAATTTAAAGAGTTATAAATATGAGTTAAGTGAGGGTTCAAGTAGAGAAATTGAAACTGAGCAGCTTGGGGATGTTACTAGTATGAATGGGTAAACATTTTGAAAAATTGAGTAACTTCATGATAAGCTACAAGTATACCTGTGAAGGAGGATTAAATAGTTTAAAAATATAGAACAGGGGAAGCCGGGATGGTTCAGTGGGTTAAGCGCCCACTTTGCAGCGCTGGGGACCAGGGATCGAATCCCGGCCCCGGCCCGTGCAGAACCATATGCTGAACTGGGAGCTCCCCCAGTTCAGTTCTCTCTCTGTCTTTGTATCTCTCTCTCTCTCTCTCTCTCTCTCTCTCTCTCTCTCTCTCTCTGTCAAAAATAAAAAATAAAAATAAATAAAAAAGACTGTAAAAATATAGAACAATGCATACCTACTGGCTCTTAATCCACAGATATTTGTAATCTAGCAAATAGTTTCAACAGCTGAGAATACTAAAAAATATGACTGGATAGGTTATTTTGGAAATAAGTTGGCAAGAATTAGTTGAGATTCCCTTCTCCTTCAGCACTTGTAGATCTATCTGATTTTTTCCTAAAGATTTACTTATTGTTTTTGACAGAGACAGAGAGAGACAGGGAGAAGGAGGAGGGCCCAGAGCAGTCTCCATAGTTGTACGTCATCAATTCTTGACATGGTTTCATTCCATACCGGTGGGCGGGGGCCGTGCAAGGAGGGAACTGGGCCAGGGGTGGGAGGCATGCCACTTTGAGTGGAGAGTGAACCAGGGGCCTCCCACAGGGCAAGCTCGCCCGGCGAGAACCGAACTGGAGCCACACTCCAGTTCAGCATATGGGTCCCCACAGGCCGGGGCCCGGATTCGATCTTCCATCCCAGGGGCTGCAAAGCAAGCGCTCAACCTGCTGAGCCATCCTGGCTTCCCCTGATTTTTTTCAAGTGTTGCTTCCTACCACCCAGTTTCAGAGACCTAGTGGTCCCTCTTCCAGACAAAACACGTTAGCATTCCAGTGTGGCACAGGGAAAAGGACATAAGGCCATGCAATGAAAGAGACTTGCGTGTGGCTCACTAACTGTGAGACTGTGGGCAACCCTCAGTTTTCTCATCTGTCAAATGTGGACAATTTGGGGGATTAGAAAAATGGTATAAAAGTACCTTGCACATTGTTTGGCAATAATAAGTGCTCAATTATAATTGAGTTATAATTATTGTCACTACCCTACTCTTTCAGCTCCTACCTTCCACACAGCTCATGGTGAGGCTCAGTTCCTGGACCTCTTCTCTTATTTTCTATACTCTTTTTTTATACATAATCTCAGTAAATGTCATGGCTTTAAATAATGTCTATGTGCTGTCAAAACTTATTTGTCCCAAATTTATGTCTCTAGCCCTAACCTCGTCCCTGAACTCTGGCCCAAACTATCTGATCAATACTTCTACCTGGATGTCCTAGAGGCAACTCAACATAACCAAAAATGGGGGAAGCCAGGATGGCTCAGTGGGTTAAGCGTGCGCTTTGCAGCCCTGGGGACTGAGGAATGAATCCTGGCCCTTGCGGACCCATATGCCGAACTGAGGTGCGCTTCCCATGTGGGAGGCCTCCAGTTCAGTTCTCGCCCCCTGGTTCGGCCCCTGGCTCAAGGGGGCATGCCTCCCATATGGGAGGCCCCCAGCCCAGTTCCCACCCTGCACAGGCCCCAACCACCTGTATAGAACAAAACCATGTCGAAAAACTGACAACGTACAACTATGGAGGCTGCTCTGGGCCCTTCCCCTTCTCTTTGTCTCTCTGTCTCTGTCAAAGACAATAAAACAAATCTTAAAAAAAAACCAACATAACCAAAAATGAGTTCTTGACCTCTGCCCAGTCCTACCTTCCGACCAACCAGTATCTCCTGCAGTCTCCACTACTCCACTCCTTGCAGTTGATCCTCAGGGTCACCCTTGGTTCCTGTTTTCCTCCAATATCTCAAAACTAACTCACCAGAAAGTGCTACTGGTTCTAACTCAAAATACGCCAAGAACTGGGCACTTCTCATCACCTCTACTCTACCATCCTAGACCAGTGGCCATCATCTTTTGCCTGGATCACTGTGGTAGCCTCCTAGCTTGTGTCCCTTCTCTCCATTCACAGCACTGTAGCCAGAATAACGCTGCAAAGTTGAAAGTCAGATCCTATCACAGCCCTGCTCAAAACCTTCCCATGGCTTTTAGGTACACGCTCAGCAGTGTACTACAATGCCCATGCCTTTGCTCTGGCTGAACTGGCCTCCTTGCTATTCCTCAAACACCAGGCATACTTTTGTACTTGCTGTCCTATCTGCCTGGACGCCCCCCCACCCCCCTCCCCAAATGGCTTGGCTGGCTCCTACAATCATTCAGATCGTCACTCAAATGTCACTTTTCAGTGAGGTCTTCCCTGATTTCCACCGATTCTTTTGTCTTCTAATACATCTCATATTTTTACTTGTTTCCCTCTCCCCATGAGGCAGAGATCGTTGTTGCAGCTCCAGAACACTGCCTGGAATATAGCAGGAGCTCAACAGTATTTGGTGACTAAAAGACTGCTCCAGAGTTTTTAGTCTTTTGGGTCTTGCTACATCTGTACGGTGAACGGTAGAAGGAGGCAGTACACTCAAATAGAGGGGTGTGGCATGAATACTTGTGGCTGAGGGGTCCCATGCTAACAAGAGACAGGTCCTTTATCTTACATACTGCAAAGCCTGAGGGAAATCTGAAACCAGTACTTGAAGTCCTTGGATCTATTCCAGTCTTTCCAACCCTTTGCCTGAAGCTGAGGGTAAGGAAATATTCGCAGACCCATATAACAGACTGCAAATAATAGTAATTCACAGGTTAATTATAACTAAGTCAATCATTTCAAACTACATTTCTTGGTATATATTAAACCATCTATCCTAAAAAGAAAACTAGTTTCTATCCTGAATTGAC
Organism: Craseonycteris thonglongyai; assembly: GCA_004027555.1. NCBI lineage: Eukaryota > Metazoa > Chordata > Mammalia > Chiroptera > Craseonycteridae > Craseonycteris > Craseonycteris thonglongyai. The sequence goes on from PVKE010001326.1 coordinate 22,992, forward strand.
TACTAATGGCTTCTGATTATGGTTGCTGTTTTATACCAAGATAAAGTCCATTAGAAGTAACTGAGCTAATTTTTACCAAGGCAACGCCCTAAACCAGATGTTACACAGTTGAGGATACTTGCTTTTTTTTATGTACTGACAAACTAGAAAGAAAGATTATTCTTTCTTTTACATAAACTTTTGTCTTGAAAGACCACAAAATGATTTGGTTATTTAACACTATTATCTTTTACTAGTTTGAGAAAGAATTCTTATACCCAAAGCATCCCAAGGAGACTTCAAAATAACAACTTGCTTGTATATATAGAAAAACCACACTTTCAAAATTAAAAATCTGTCTAGAATATTATGTATCGCTATTATACTATAAAGATGTTATTCCTTATCAGTAGTTCCCCAACATGTAACTCCAATGGCTCTCTTTAGTGGGTCTTAGAACCTACCCAATATCTTGCTGAAAATGTTACTTTCCTGAAAAACATATTCTGATTTGATTTGCAATAGTCATTTAAAATTAAAGATTACCTTGAGAGTGTTTGTTTCACCCTCCCTTGGCATTACCTTGAAGGGAAGAGAGAAGTTTAGGGGCAAGGTTCCTGATGCAGAAGAGATGACTCACTCTACAGTTTACCATCCACCAATGTAGAACAATGGAGTCCTGGCCCACCCCAGAAGTAACTATGGCCATGATTCAAATGCAGCAAGACAGACAGTGTGATGAAATATAGAGGTCAGTATTAGTATGATCAGTAGCGTTTTAAAGATACACAAATAGGAATAATATTATGACTACCTATGACTCTATCCCTTTTATTATTAATGTCCAGCCAGCCAGTGCCTGGCTCATAGTATGTACTCAAGAAACATTTGCTGAGTAAAGAAATGAATGCACAACCCTATTCGTCAGACTCAGGCATGTGAACCACTCCTACAGATACGTAAGGACTATGATAAGCTAAAATGAGATTCTCTCAGTGCAGTATGTAGTCCCAATAAGGGTTTCCAAAAGTAACTTGTCCTGGGAAATCTGAAAGCCTGTGGAATAAATAACACCGAATGTTTCCACTGCTTCGAAAGGCAACCTGTTTATCAGAGTTGAAGATAGTATGTTTTAGATATGGACCTCAACTTATTAATTAACAACTCACAGCATATCTATGCTTATTACTGTGGCATATCACCTGCCCTGAGCACAGTGTCTGGCACATGGTAAAAACTCAGTAAATGTTTGCTGAATGAATGAGTAGTCGACCTGAGGACCACCCTGAAGCCCACAAAGTGGCATTTCATTCCCCAACACCTTATGATCATAAATGCCTTCTAATATTCTACCTGAATCTACATAATAATTCCAACTTTAAAACTCCCAATTCTCACCAAACCCTGGCTTATCTAAAACTAATACTGGGCTTTCTATTTCTAATCACTGAAGTTTAGGTTACTTAGACCAACCCTCTCAAAGAAAAAAAAATTAAAAAAAAAAAAAAAGGAAAAGAAAAAGCTTAAGATAGTCGAGTTTCAATGGCCCCCTGGAGAGATGGGGACCAAAACTCAAAGCCAGAGTTGCAAGGTGAAGAGTCCAAAAGGAGACATTTAATGCAATAAGCTAAGATTCCAAAGGACTCCTGAGGTGAACTGGAATTGGATCAGCCCTTCAGCAAAATTACAGCTGGGGCCCTTTGTCATCCAAGGTATGTGAAGCCTTGAAATTAGTTTATGGTGGAAATGGACTGAGAATGACTAGTGTTTCCATGTGGGAATTCCTTTTCAGCATTTCTTGGAAAATTTATGTCTTCCTTAATCCTAAGAAAAAGCAGCTGAGAAACCTGGAAACCAGGAGAAAATACTATTATTACTTGAGTGAGAATAAAGCTTAACAATAAATGTAGATACTTTACAAGTTTAAAGGAATCCACCCATGTCAGGTTGAAAGCAAGAGCAGAAAACATTGACACACAAAGTAAAAGATTAAGGTTCACAATAGTACACAGGAGAGAAGTAATCAAAACCTAATCAGTCAGTTTTGCTTGTTGCTGTTGCTATGTTGTGTGTGTGTTGCTAACAGTGAGTCATTCTTGTAAATAAAATAAATATTAATAAGCTACCTTCACAGTATATGTTACACAAAACTTACAAATGATGGTTCAGGAAATAGCAAGTTTTAGAACAAAGTATGTCCTTAAATTGGCAGTTCCAACACATAATTCTGTATAGTATTGCTAAATCTTGCTAAGAGAGGCAAATGTTCCATTACTGGAAATTTTATTCACAAATGTTTGCCCAATGTTTTCCAGTTTATTATTTGCTGTATGTTATAGTTCTTTGTAAATATCTTAATAGAATAAATACAAAGAGAGGATGTGAATACTGTCACAAATTTCTTGTCTAGAACTTGAATCAGCAAATATAAATTTCAATGGCAGAGGAAGCCGGGATGGCTCAGTGGGTTAGGCGCTCACTTTGCAGCGCCGGGGACCGAGGATCGAATCCCGGCCCCGGCCCATGCGGAACCATGTGCTGAACTGGGAGCTCCCCCAGTTCAGTTCTCTCTCTGTCTCTGTCTCTGTCTCTGTATCTCTCTCTCTGTCAAAAATTAAAAAAAAAAAAAAAAATTTCAATGGCAAAGCCAAAATCAGAACAAGTAGATGAAATATTTTCATTGTTAAAAAACAAACAAACAAACAAACAAACAAATGCTTACATGAAGAATCATGTACCCTAAAAGCCCCAGTTGAAGATGCTTTTGGATATACTCTGAACAATTCAACCAACACCCATGCACAGTGGAAACTTTTTTCTATATCTGGAATATTAGTCACAAAACAAAAATCAGTATTATTAGACAGGGTAACTAATGCTTTGTGTATTTAACACTGTATTTTAAGAATAATTTTTAAATACTAAATATTTGCGGTAGTATTTTATAATTTTAAAATGATTTTTATTTAACAACTATTTTGTGTTAATGGTTCTATAACACTGGGCCAAAGTTCCCTTAGAATTCTTTTGAGGCACTCTGAAATAATCAAGGTATCTGGCATTCCCCCAAGAAGAGTTCTGGTACTCATTAAATGAACACCTTTTGAGGACATGTCTAAGCACTCATCCCTGTGCTTTACCTGGAGGGCAAACGCTGCTGCCCGTTTAGTGCAAGTGACCCTGGAGCCCAGTGGCCTCCCTGGCTCCTAATTCGTCACACTGAACTTGCTCTAGGGCCCCCTCCTACGTCCATGCCTCTGAGTTCCTCAGAACTGTGCCCACACACATAGTCCTTTCCTGGGCATATTTTCGATAGAGGTTTCCTCTCTTTCTGTAATACCATCTGCTTTCCGTCTTTCAGAAAATGACTTGATTCCCAGCTTTCCAATAATACTTTGTTCTTGGAATTGTTTATGTTTTTCATTCACCTTCAGAGATCAAAAGGACAAGGGGAGTGGGTATGTGTATTTGGTCTGCCATCTGGATCCAGTCTGAGCCACCATTCTGCTTTTCTCCCTTGTTAGTATTCTGCAACTTCTAGACCCACAAATCCCTTTTTATTATTCCCTCTGCTGACTAATGTAGGCTCAGAGCTCTCTGACATGCACACAAAGCGGCATGCAGTCATGTTCGCCGTGGGCGTGACCAACTGCTGCTGTCTCACTCTCTCCCTCTTCCTACTTTGTAAATTATTTCTCTTGATAGCCTGGTGAATATGAATAAAATCTCCACAGGTTGGTCACCTTCAAATTAAGGGACAGCATTTGAATTTTCTGAATGTGCAAGGTGGGCAGCAGTAAACTGGAATAGTTAAAAACATGAGCTCAAATCATTGCTCCTTTGGCAAGTTACTTAATCTGTACAAGTCTTAGTTTCCTCTTCTATAAAGTAGCCATATGAATTACCTTCAGCGTGGCTGTGAAGATTCTTTGTGTAAGCAAATGATAACAAATGGTTATTAATAAGTTAATATATCTTAGCCATTATTATTAGTATTGAGACCTGGTCCCTGGATCATGAAGATACAAGATGCAGTTTTTTCATGAGGTTTAAGCTACTTTACCTGAGCTGCAAACAAAGTCAGGAGGCCACAGTGGTCACAGAATACATCAAACAGAGCAGTCTAATTGTGGTAACAGAATAAGAAATTAGCTAATGAAAAAGTAAACGATTCTTTAATTGCCGATCAAAGATAGTAATGCGTGCCTAAAAAAACACAGGTTGGTTGTTAACTTGGATTTATGAGGATCAAGAAACAAGTATATATTATTTGCTCATCATTTACCTCTAAGTTGCTGGAGTTCCATATTCAAACTTTCGATGTTGCTCTCATAGAACTCAAGATTCTCAAGGGTCTCTGCCCTTAGTGATTCCTCTTGCTTCTCCTCCAGCATGAAGTTTAGCTCTTCTTGAGCTCTGCTATACATTGCCAAGTCTTGTTCCATTTCCTGAATCCTCACCAATACGAAGGGACACTGGGAAGTTTGGTCCAAAGTTTTTTCCATGCTCTCAGGGGCCTCCTTTTCCAGGGCCTCACAGCTAGGACGGTTAGAGGTTGGGAGCTTGGAGGGTACGGCACTCATTCTCTGCTGTGCTGAGGGAGGCAGGGGAGCTGGGCGAGAGGGTCTCACTGCTAAGGGTGGTTCGGGTTTCAGGTTCCGGTCTACCAGCAAATGGGGAGAAGTGGACGCTGAAGTACAGGGACGGGGTGGTGGTGGCCTTAGGGCCTTTCTCCTCTCAGGCAGCTTCTGTTGGGTGATTAGCTTGTAAGAACCTTGGACAATATCCTTCTCGGAGTTAAAGTCCATGATTGAAAAGTGGCGTAAAATTCTCTCCGGTTCTGTGCCAGGCCCTGACAAACTCTTCTCAAACTCTATCAGCTGTTGAGTCAACTTTGAATCCAGATCAATGTTGCCTTCTCCCTGTGGAAGTGCCATTGCTTCCACGGTGGGCGCCTTGTCCTGCAGACCAAGATTCATGTCTGACCTCTCCGAGGCGGAACAGAAGCAGGACGCATTTTTTGCTTTGGGTATGTGGTGCTTTTTAGCACAACTTGCCATGCCCTGGAGCTGAGGGCTCAGCTGGCTAGGTCTGACCACCCCAGCGGCTGAAAGAGAAAGGCTGCTGTGAAGAGGAGACACTGGCTTCTTAAGGGTTTTCGACTGGGAGTACGTTCTTCTGGCAGGAAGGCTGGAATAGTCTCTAGTCCTAGGAACAGGGTCAGAGAACTGCTGTGAGCTTGGGTGGCTCCCTCCTGCTCTAGAATAATTCTGGTTTTTCTGCAACTGGGCATGAAAAGGTACGTGAGGCTGGGAGGAAACACCATTGACTACCTCGGAAGGATTCTTCGTGGAAAAGTCTCTGGCAAAAGGCTGTTCATGCTCCGTGCCTGGGCTTCTCGGGGACCCTCCAGAAGTGCCCTCATCCCACTCAGAGATTTTGTTTAGTTCATACTCAGAGGTCAGGTGATCCGGGGGAGGAGGGGATGTTTCAGAAATAACGCAGTTGGACTTCTCTGCTTTATACTCATGAGGTTCATGTCCTTTCCCCGCCACTACTAAGGAGTTCTCTGAGCAATTGAGAGATGTTTCAGGGACCCTGGTAAGGCTGTGTTCTTGCGGCAGGTGCATGGTTTCCTCCACCCTTGTTTCGGGACATAACTTTACGAACCGGTAAGGAAAGATGCCTGTCCTGCCTTTCAGTGATCCTTCTAGCCAGCCATCTTCCAGGGTCCCCAGAATTCGAATTCTATCGCCCACCTCAAAATCCAACTCATTCGGCTCCAGGGCTTGGAATCTGTAGAGGGCAATGCCATAGGTCCCCGGTTGCTCACCCTCCTCTTGTGGGCCTCTCTCTTCTTCAGGAGAGGTATCTGCTTCACCATTAACAGTGCAGTCATTGCGATCTCCAGAACTTACTGACTCATCAACAGTCCTCAGGGGCCCCAAAAGCTCTACAAAACCTTCGGGGAAAATGCCTCTTCGCCCCTCTAGTTCGCCTTCAAACCAGCCTGGCTCAGGAACTCCGATGATGGTAATCACATCCCCTTCTCTGAAGTCCAGCTCCTCATCCAGCTGGGCAGAAAGGCCCATCAGCGCTCGGGCCTGTCCCATTGAATAGTCAGGAATCTGGAGCAGAGCGCTCTGTGAGTGCCACTGCCGGCTCTGTGAGGACAGGCAGAGCTCCTGAACACAGGAGGATGGGAAGAAGCCCCTCGCGCCCCAGCAGCTTCGGCCCCGCAGCCAGCCGGCAGTGGGAGCGCCATCGAGAATCACTAGGTCACCTACAGAAAGAGAAGCAGAGGTGGTGACCTCAGTTAGCACTGCAGAATATTACCACAACTAATAGTGCAACTCACCACTTTAAACGTCGATCAAATTACAGGACATATACACCTAGAGTTTTAAGTGTATCAACACTTTTGACAACTTACCAGGTAGTGACAATATATTAAACATTCCTGTAAACCAGTGGTTTTCTTTTCTTTTCTTTTTTTTAATTCAGGGAAATGTTTAAAGATTTATTTGATTGTTTTGAGAGAAGAGGAGAGAGAAAAAAGAGAGAGAGAGAGATGGGGAGGGCCCAGAGCAGTCTCCATAGTTGTACATCATTAGTTGTGACATAGTTTCATTCCACACAGGGAGATGTGGGGCCCTGTGAAGTGGGAACCGAACCAGGGGCCTCCCTCATGAAGGGGAGAATCTTCACCGCCGTCCTGGCAGTTACCAGATACACCACAGTTCAGCATATGGGTTTGCACAGGCCAGGGCCAGGAATTGAACCCCGGACCTTCGATTGCAAGGCAAGTGTTCAACCTGTTGAGCTAGCCCAGCATCCCCGCAGTGGTTTTCAAAGTGTGGTCCATGGGGTCCTGTTGGGAGTTGCTCCCCAAGATCCTTTCAGAGGGTCTGTAAGGTCAAAACTATCATATTTTCTTCATACACTTCAGTCAAAACAGCATATTGCAGCAGATTGAAAACAGGGACAAATATGAGAATCCAGCTTTCTTCTATTAAAGCAAATATTGAAGAGATGTGCAAAACTAATTTATTAACCAATGTTGTGAGAACCAAATGTTCTTTGTTTAGAAAACTAGTAATTTTTAATAAAAATATGCTATTTGTGTTCATGTGTTGTGGGTTAAAAAAAAAATTGGTAAATATTTTTATAAAACTTCTCAGTTTTTATATCTAATATGGTATCAATAGAACCACATAAGCAAGAGCTCTTTAGGGTCTCAGCTTTTAAGAGGATAAAGGGATCTCAAGATCAAAATCGAGAAATGCTAACAAAAAAAATGTTCTCACAGTCTGTGCCACTGGATTAGTTTATAAATGATAAAGAATAAATTCATGTTTACTATACTCCTTTGACTAGATGGATCTAATTTCTCACACTAAATTATATTCAATATTAAACATGGAACAAAGAAAGGTGGAGGGTGGAGGCAATAAGCTCTTTATTTTCTCGAGGTCTTCTTGAAGTATCCTTACCCTGAAAATATATTATGATGAAATTTATTTTTAAGATGTATTTTGGAAGCCGGGATGGCTCAGCAAGCAGGTCAAGTGCTCACTTTGTAGACCCAGGGTCCGAGGATCGAATTCTGACCCCGGCCAGTATGGACCCATATGCTAAACTGCAATGTGGCTCCCAGTCCGGTTCTTGCCAGGGCAAGCTTCCCATGTGGGAGGCCCCTGGTTTGGCCCCCAGCTCATGGGTGGCATGCCTCCCATGCTGGAGGCCCCCCACCCAGTTCCTGCCCTGCATGGCCCCCGCCCACCTGTGTGAATGAAGCCATGTTGAAAACTGATGATGTACAACTATGGAGATGGCTCTGGGCCTTCCCCGTTCTCTCTGTCTCTCTGTCGAAAACAATAAAATAAATCTTAAAAAAAACAAAAACAAAAAACCAACAACAAAAAAGAAACAGAGAGAAGGGAGGAAGGCCCAGAACAAGAACTGAACCAGGGCCTCCCCAATGGGCAGTGAGAACCTTTGCTGCCATCTGGTGGTTACCAGTTGTGCTGCAGTTCAGTACATGGGTTTGCACTGGCCGGGGCCAGGACTCGATCCCCAGACCTTGTGGTTGCAAGGCAAGCGCCCAACCTGTTGAATGATCCCAGCACCCCCATTCTTATCTTTTCTTGGAGAACCTTCAGGGGTTTTAATAAAAATCCTCCACAGCTTCCCTCTTCTCTTTTATTTATTTATTTATTTATTTATTTATTTATATTGTTTTTGACAGAGAGAGAGAGAGAGACAGAGAGAGAACTGAACTTGGGGAACCCCCAGTTCAGCATACGGGTCTGCACGGGCCGGGCTGGGATTCGATCCTTGGTCCCCGGCACTGCAAAGTGAGCACTTAACCCACTGAGCCATCCCGGCTTACCCCCTCTTCTCTTTCAAGAAGTCTCTAATGACATCATCCCCAGCAAAATCTTCCTTTATCATTTGCTTCTGATTTCCTGTTCATCTTCCAATTCCTCTGTTGTCATGGGGACTGCCAAAGACTTCACGGAAGGAGATTTTGTGGTTAGGATGTTCTGTAGGTCAATAATTTGCTCCTTCCTTTTCTCCTTGGGGACACTAAGCTGATTATCTGGGTTCCACTCCAACTGCTGCCCTTCTAACACACGTCTGAGAATCTCCTAATTCTGAAAGCATCCTTCTGTGCCCAGCTCCTCTACATATCCCAGTGTCCCTGCTCTCTGCAGCCTCTGCAGCAACAGGGGCTCCTTTCTTCTCCAGTAGGTCCCTCTCTCTAGACCAGCAGAACTGTCCTGTTGAGCTCACATTTTGCTTCCTGGATTGATGGTTTTCCTTGTTGAGGTTCTGAGACAGGGCCCTCAATTCTGACAGCACCTCTTGGGTGCTAGGATCTTTGTCTCTTGTCTACCAGCTCAGTGTCTTGGTTGAGCCCAGACATTTTCCTAAGTGATGGCCTTTCCTCAAATTCTTTCAACCAAATTTCTTCCTCTGCCACTGGTTTTTTCCCTCTCTCACTTTCAGAAACCTTGTCAGCCAGGGGCTCTGAAGTTGTTTGGGGTCCTTCTGGATTTCGGCCTCTTTTGCATCACCAGAGCAATTCTCGACCATCCAGGGTTCCACCCATCTGCATTCATCTGTGCTTCATTCACCACATCAGGGACAAGGAGGTCACCCTCTTCCTCCACACATCCCTCCTCTTCTTCACTCCTGGAAGCCACCTGGAGTTCCTGCATCATTCTTTGTTCCTGGCCAACTGTTCCTGCATAGCCTGACAAGCCTCCAGGTCTTTGCCCATAATTGCCTTTAACTTTGCCCATTTTCTACTGTTCGGGTGCTTAAGGCTCATTTGCTCCATCATTCTGGCTTTTTCGAGTTTTTCCAGTTCTTCCAGTACTGCCGTAGGATAGAATTTCTGCAGCTTCTCAAACTCTTTCAGGGTGTTCTTTTTTTTTTTTTTTCCATGACTCATATATATTTTTTTTTTTTTTTTTTTTTAATTTCAGGGTGTTCTTGGTCTTTCCTTTTTTCAGAACTTTGTGATGCTTTTTGCTTTTGATTTTATTTTTTCTCCTTGAACCCTGGTCTCCTAGTAGGACAGCAGGGCCTGGGCCATCTGAACCTCTGCTCGGCACATCTTAGGCTCTTCCAGGCTCATGACTTTGAGGGAGGCCTTTTCCACAGGGGTCAGTAAAGGGTCCACCATCACTGGAGGAGGCTAAAATGTTCCTGCTCCAGGGAAGTCCCGTCTTCCAGCTGCTGAGCACATGTTCAGTGGGAGCAAAGGTGAACTGCTCCTTCTTAAGGGGAAAACCCAGCTGCTCTGCCTGGCGGTTCTTCAGAATGATGGAATTCCATTTGGAGAGGGCCTGTGAGGTTTTATTGAATGCCACCTCTCTGGATCTGCTCAACCTCTTACTTGCTAACGATCTTCTTTGACTTAACTCTATTCAGTTGCTTATCCATGGTGGCCAATGAGGATAAAGTTTTTTGTTTTCTGTTTTTAATTAAATTTATTGGGGTGACCTTGGTTAGTAAAATTGCATAGATTCCAGGCGTACAATTCTTTAATACACGAGCTCAAGCAGATCTGAAAAGATTAGCCTTTCTCCTGATCAGAACTGGCCGTGACTCTGACACCTTCAGGCTAGCCTCAGATCTCTCAGCCAATTCCCGCCTATTCTTTAAATCAAAGGAACTAATGCTCCTGGAAGTTTTTGATGCTTTCGCTTTCCATCACTGTCCACTCTTCATCTTCACTGGTGTTCAAGGAGTAGTCTTCTGGCAAATCCTCCAGTTCTTCCTGTTCACTTAAAACCAGAGGTTCTCTGCAGCCCAAATCACACTCATCTCAGCAGCCTGTATCTCACATGGGCCAGGAGCGGAAGCCCAAGCGGTACAATAAGTTGTTTTAAAACAAACTTTCAATTATCTGATTATAAACTATTCATTTTGTAGACTATCAGTTTTAACCTTATTTTAACTTTCCTCTTACTAGACACCTAAATCAACTTTACTTTCCTGAGTAGAGGGGATCAACGAATACAATGCAACTGGCCCAAGTAAAAGAAGACCAGGAGGGCAAAGCACCCTAATAAAGTCAGATGAGTCATTTTAGTGTCAGGCATATTTGAAAACTGAATTATCTGTTAGGGTATCAACTTACATGCTTTTGATTCTTTTAAAAATTAAGTCTGTCCTATCTTCCCACCAAGTGAATTATAGATTCATTCTTGGAAGGTACCATTTCTCTTTTGTATTTCAAGTCTGGTACAATGCCTTTTGCACAGCAAGCACTCATTGCTCATTTGCTAATGATGACAATTCTTCAACTCCAACTCTCTAATAAATAAAGTATATCTTCCCTCCAAAATGAGCTCCATGCTGCTAACTTCCTTCTTTCCTTTAATTTCTTTTTTCAAAATTTTTATTCCATTCCTTACTTGCTCTTTGCTAACACCCTGGTCCAAATCTCATCATCTCACTCTTACAAACCTTAGACAGTCTCATCCCATCTACCAAATGATTCATGCCTAGGATTATGACTATACCAATTTTATCATACGGTATACTGCTCAGACTGCTCATACTTTTACCATGAGGCATGAAGACTTCTTCCTACTGCCACTTCCTACTTCGCTAATGATTCTATTCTTACTACTTGAAATATATATATATAAATAAGTTTGCTCTGGACACTCTCTAAAGAGGTTTAGTAACCAAGCTACCTAAAGGCTATTCTTATGTTTTCACCTCAATGCAACCTGGCAGTCATATCCAGTCATAATCTCCCCTGTCCCCACCCCCAGCAATTTCCACTGTTATCTCATCTATGAGATCCTATTCCACACAAGAGGACTTTGTCTCCTACCAACCTCTCCATCTGAAACTTAAGCATGCTTCTCTAAAAAAGCTTAGAAGCCAACATTCATCTTGGCCATTTGTTGACTACTAAAGAAGTTACTGCTTACATCACTAATATTGACACTTGTAGTTCTAGATACTATATAGCACCTAATATAACATTTTGCTCTTAGTAGTAGGCACCCAATACATTTTTACTGATTAGATATTGTTTTGCTTAGATGTGCCTGAAAAAAAAGAATCTTGGTCCTATATTTCTATATTCCTCTAATTTATGATTCAGTGCCCATTGGTCAGAGCTTGAGGTCCTGAGAATTACAATTGATTTTCCCCCACTTGCTCTAAGGCCTTTCCGTCAGGACCACGGAGAGACTCACAGGAGACATGGCTACTGTTCAAGCACAAAAGGCCTTTTGGTGAACAAGAATAAAAGCATGCCAGGACTCCCACACTCTACTGGATTTCTTAAGGTTGTAGACTTACAATATTTTCCTTGTTTTGCCAGATCTCCATGAAACCCTTTAAATGGGCCCCATTTTCCTATTTTCAGCTGGGTGACTGTTTTGATAAGCTTTAATACCTGGCACACTGTCATTCTGTTGCTTATTCCTATAATAAAGGTGATTTTTTTTAAATCACTATTTTAACCCTGAAAAACATTTTAGAGATAATTTTGTTCAACGGCCTTATTTGATAGCCGTACTACTGAGGCTTTTTTGCAGTAGTCTTTCATTTCCATCAGAGTCATGTAGTTATTCCTCTGGAATCCGAGGTAATTCCTTAGGAATGGGGGCTACCTACTACTCATTTCCAGATTTCTGAAACAACAATATGCAGAACTGCTGGGAAATTGTGACCCAATTTAAAGAACAGAAAAATAGGAAGTGTGGTGACTCTTAGTGAGCCCGACTGAGCCTTTCACTCACGTACAATTATTCCCAGTCACCACACTGCTTGCTTCTTCTGGGGGGATTTTTTTATTCAAATAAGAAATGCATTAGGGGAAGCCAGGATGGCTCAGTGGGTTAAGCACTCACTTTGCAGCGCTGGGGACCGAGGATCGAATCCCGGCCCCGGCCCGTGCAGACCCATGTGCTGACCTAGGGAGCTCCCCCAGTTCAGTTCTCTCTCTGTATCTCTCTCTGTCTCTGTCTCTGTATCTCTCTCTCTCTCTCTCTATCAAAAAAAAAAAAAAGAAAGAAAGAAAGAAATGCATTAGAAACAAGATGGTAAGAATGAATGCAGATCTTCTTAGAATCTGAATATAATAGTGTGACCGTGGCTATCAGGTCTCTCACAGCCATGGGACTATGTGTTCTATGCAGAATGACCATGTATTTTACTTAGGCTTCCATATGAGCCATAGCAGAACCTTAATCCTAGTATCGCATACAGCACTGCAAAATTACGGCACACGAGCTGTGCCTGATAAATATTATTTTCATTGGTCTTTTCATTTTTTATTGGTCTTTTTTGGGAGGTGGGGATGTGGCCTAGATACATGAGGTTATAGACAAGGGATAAGTAGTCTGTGTTAAAGCACTTATTAGTGATATTCATCAGCCTTACTCATTTTTTTCTCCTATTTCTCCATATTTTCCTTGATATACTCTCGTTCTCAATCTCTCTCTCTTCCTCTCTATCTCATTTTTTTAGGACAAGTTGGTGGCCCTGGCCACCTGCATTGATCCTTCTGAGAGACAGGCCTGGTGCTGAGTTTAGATACAACTCAAAATACAGGTAATATGACAAAACTATTGGAAAGCTTCAGGAAAAGAAGAAAGGGTGACACCTGCTGGAAGAACCACTGGTGGCTCTGATTCCAGTGAGATTCTCTTTGGAAAAACGTTTATACACACAAAACTTCAAACAATTATTGGGAAACAAGGTCCCCCAGACTAAGGATAATAAAAATGATCTTTATTAAGTGCTTACTCTGTGCCCGATGTCTTACATGTATAACCTCATTTACTACTCACATCTATCCCAGGATAAGTATATTATCCTCATCTTACAGTTAAGGAAACAGGCTGAGAAAACTTGAGTACCTAGCCCAAAGTCACAGCTATTAAGTTGTGAAGTTGGATTTAAATCTTGGGACATCAAAATCCTTATCCCCTAAGCTATCTTGCCTGCTCTAAATATATACATGTATATATTTTATGATATAATTTTTATAGCTAAAAATGTATAAATTTTTTCTCTTAAGAACTTCAATAATATTTCTGAAAGGTAAGTATATAACAACTGACTAAAGGCAGGATAGTAAAACAGATCTCAAATATGTGCTCTTAAGGTTTCCAGATCTCATGTTGACATATACTAAATCACCAAAGTTTTATTTTCACATAACTGGAGAAGTATCGCTGCTACACAGAAGGAACTAAGGAAAGATAAAGAAACAGCTGGAAACAATTCACAGCACTAGAGCACAGGGATACAGGAACACATACTACTCATGAGCTGAGACACTGATCTAATAGGAAAAGCAATGTTAAGTCTAAGAAGTAGAAGGGTCATTCCAAGCACTAGACTTGAAAATCAGGACACCTTGATTTGAGACTTATAAACTATATGTGCTTTCATTTCCTAGTGATTGCTTCCAACTAGTAAAAATCCCTGTGAATGTGGAATGTCCTAAATAGAAAATAAGAAGAATCACAATCATTTCTGTGTCAAATGCTGAACTCCTCAGAGAAAGACAAATTGCACAGGTACATCTAATTCCCCCACCTTCAAAGGCTTGTGTGTTCCAACCAGAAGACACAGAGAGCCAAAGAGATGTGAAAAGCATAGAGGGAAAGAGAGCTAAACAGTCCATGCATTTATGGGCAGCAGAATATCAGAAAACAAGACAAAACCACAGAAAATTAGTATTGTACATCTTTATTCTCTTTTCCTAAGTGACCCCTGCCCTGCACTCTTTCTTTGGGCTCCAATTACACCTTTAGGCTCATTAGGATTAATTGGTTAGAAGCTAGTCAAGAGAAGATCTAGAGAGTCCAGGACCCAGCCTGACCTTTGTGCCAGTCTTGTATAGGTTACTCATGCTAGGGTCTTCCTCAGAATCTCTGAGGTGGCCCTGGGACCCCTGAGGCAGATTTTAACTTTGAAACATTCAGAACACTTTGGATTAGTCTTCCCAGGGAAGGCATTCAGCAGGAAATCTCTCTTTTTAGTACCTAAGACTTGACTGCATAAGGTGTAATTATGAAGCAAGAAACTACGTCCAGAAGCCACATCCTCAAATTCCTCAAATGCTGTAGACAAACTGCATATTCCCACGTAGCATGTTACTAAACTGGCTATTTACTGCAAGAGCCAGGCCTAGGAAAAGCCAAGTCCACGCCATCCACATTCTCAGCATGCCCTGCGGAGGCCCTTTTTCTCCACCTCCTCTGACGTGGACTGCAGCCCTCCACTCAGAGAGCTCTGAGTGGGGACAGATCAGGTTCCCAGCTATGACATCATCTAGTTCTGTCTGCCTTCCCAACATGGTTAGCAAGGAAGTACACAGAACAGAGGTAGAGGCTCAGTGTAAAGTGAAGTGCAAGAAACTCTCAAACCAGATTTTGAGATTCCTTTCTTCTCACTGACTAAAGGTTAGGGAGGTTCATGAGGTTTCCCCTCTCCCCACCTTCCCCCTCTCTCTCATATGTGCACATGGTTTAAGAAATTAAGCCTACCCCTATAGTGTCACACTCAAAAGAGCAAGTAGTAATATTCATAACATACCCAATAAATGCTACCATTAGGACGACTGTTCTGAGTCATCAAAAAACTGCATTGATCATAAGCCTCATGTCTGTGGAACATTTCCAGTGTCTGTGCTCACACAGAAATGCATGTATTTAATAAAGTTTACTTGTTGAAATGATTTCTAGTCCATCTTTAGAAGTTCATATGTCTATCAGAGTATAAAAAGTGAGAAATACTGAGACTATCACTGAGACATAGCTGTCACTAACCATTTTAAACCACTTCCTTTTAAACTGGTTCAGATTAGAACTTTAATAAAATTACCTAATGCAGAGCAGTAAAATGGAGGCTATTTTACATCTCTCTTAATTCCCATACTACAATTCCTGCCCTACTATCATGCAGTAATAATAGTAATACTGTTAGCAAAGCCATATCAGTTTTTATAAGAAAAAGATAAATGTAGTCTGAAGTGTGGCCATGGGAAGAGAATGCTGGATTTGTAATTGGGTATGTGATTTCACACTTGAGGCCCAAACTTTTTTTTTTTTTTTTTTTTTTTTTTAATTTTTTTTTTTTTAATAGAGAGTAATTCTTTTATCTTCAGTGCATATTTATTTTTATTTTATTTTATTTTTGACAGAAAGAGACAGATATACAGAGACAGAGACAGCTAGAGACCTGAACTGTGGGAACTCCCCAGTTCAGCATGTGGGTCCGCCTGGGCCGGAGCCGGGATTCGATCCTCGGTCCCCGGGGCCTCAAAGCGAGCGCTTAACCCGCTGAGCCATCCCGGCTTTCCCCCAAACTTCTTATCTGCAAGTAACATTCTTTGAATTTCATTTTCTTTATTTATTAAATGCAGTTAATAATACCCACTTTGCTATCTCCCAGGTCTATGTGGAGGATCAAATGAAAATGTAGTTGTGAGAAAATACTGTGGAAATTGTAAAATGCTGCTAAAATAGAAGGCACTACCTTGGTATTACTGAAGACTTTCCAGGGGTTAGCCACTTACAAAAATTCCAAAAAATACCTAGTTGTCAAAATGGGCCAACTCCACCAATTTAATTTTAAACAGTCTACTCTTAGATGATCAACTTACCTCGATGGAGGGGAAGGCTGTTTGGCTCTTGAGATGTAAATTCACAGGCACACACAAACAGTCTCTCGCCCTCTTTTAGACTGGGAATGGTCACAATTTCCACAAAACTACTGGGGAACTGTCCTAAAAATAAAAGCAAACATTTCCAATATTGAAATTCATTTTTCTGTCTGTGTACCAGGACAAAAAACATTTTTCTGAGCCCAATGTAGGCCCTGAATTAAAAACTCACTGAGTCAGAACACAGAGAATGCAATTCAATCTAATAAGAATTCATTGGATGTTACTCTGCACAAAGTGCAGTCTTGGCCCTCAAAAATCTGAAAATTCAGTTCACACATAAACAATAATTCAGGTCTGAAATCCAGTGTCACAACATAAGTATACGAATTGCTATGGAAGTTCAGAGAAGGTAGAGAATGAGCTAGGAAGAATATGAAAAATGTTAGAAGTAAGACAGCATTTGAGTCTAAAGATGGGCATGATTTTAATAGGTAGTGGTAAAACACACAGGGCCTGTCAGCTGGAAAGCATCAGAAAGTTTGATTCCACCTCCTAAATGTCTCTTTCTTTTGAAAAATTTTTTTTATTGTTAAATTTATTGGGGTGACACTGGTGGGTAACAATTACATAGTTTCCAGGTGTGCAGCTCTACATTACATCGTTTATGCCTTGCATTCTGTGCTCACCACCCAGAAGCAGCTCATGCTCCATCACCACATATCTGGTGTCCTTCCCAACTCCCCTCCCCACCCCCGCTCTTTCATGCACCTTCCCCTTTACCCTCAGGTAACCACTAAACTATTGACTGTGCCCATGAGTTTTTGTTTATTTGTTACTTTCAGTTTTATAATCCACCTATAAGCGAGGTCATACTAAACATCTCTTATAACTGGTCTGCTTACCTCCAGACCCTCACCTTGGTCCAAGCCATCAGCATCTCTCACCTGAATAACTGCAACCACCTCCATTCCATCTCCTTGCCTTAGGTTTTGCTCCTTCCTATTACCCTTATATCTATAGCTGTGAGCTCTCTAAAAATCTGATACAAATCTTAAAAGTACTTCAGTGGTTTCCCATTGCCACCACTCATTACCATGACATTCATACTCTGTCTTCCATGAACTAACGTCTGCTCAGCTCCCAAGCACCATGGCCTCCTCTGGAATTATTCACATTTCAGGTAATACTGAGCTGTTCTCAGCCCCTCCACATTCTCTCGCTCCAAGGCCTTTGAGCAAGCACTTCTCTCTGCCTATCTTCTTTGCCTTGCCAACTCCCACTTACCATTTCTGTCTTAGCTGAGCTATCATTTCTACTGGGAAACAGGATTCTCTCCCAAATGTGGGTTAAGTGTCAATAGATCTGTTCTAAGGACTGTACAACATACTACAGCTCAGACTTACATAAACTATGTAAGTTAAGGATTGGATTTAAAATCAGTACATAAGTGGGGGAGTGGTGAGGGGGAACTTCCACCCTTCCTTAAGCTAATTAATGAAAGAAATTGGTGCTAACATATATCTTAAAGATTAGAAGAAAAGAAACCAGGTGCATGAGATGTGGGAGGTAGGCACATCTAGGGGAAAGGGCAGCTTTAATAAATGTGGGCCCACCGTGGATCCAGGAGGACATGAACAAGATGCATCATGCTCCCTTGAAAAGAATGAAAGGGTAGAAAACGCTAAAAGAAGACATCCCGGAAAGCCGGGACGGCTCAGCGGGTTGAGCGCTCGCTTTGAGGCACCGAGGACCGAGGATCGAATCCCGGCTCTGGCCCAGGCGGACCCACGTGCTGGACTGGGGAGTTCCCACAGTTCGGTTCTCTAGCTGTCTCTGTCTCTGTCTCTCTCTCTATCTGTCAAAAGTAAAATAAAAATAAATATGCACTGAAGATAAAATAATTACTCTCTATAAATATAAAAAGATATAAAAAAAAATAATAATAAAAAAAAAAGAAGACAACCCGAGAAAACACGGTGGAGAGCACCTTAGATTCCATAAATCACAGATAAAAGTTTAGTGAAAAGCAACAGTAAACAACAGAGGGTTTGGAAAAGAGGAGTAATGCATATTTTCAGAAGAGAAATGATTGTGCTGAACACAAAGGATAATGACCTGGGAAAGAATAGGAAAGAGGTGAATAGAATAGTGGGCTGGGAGAAGCTGGAATCTAATCATTTCAACCTTTTGAAGGAACCAGAAAGGAGAGATGGAATGATAACAGACATCCTCTCCTCACTGGTAGAAATGACAATAAATATATATGGAAAATATAAAAGGATTCTGAAGAGTACTGACTTGGGCTTCCCATTCAATCTATATTTTTACTGTGGGAAGAAGGGAGGGCCTGTGGTTCATTATGTACATGAGAAATTTTAAGCCTCTTACCTGTAACATCCTCTTTCTTTCCTAGAAGCCAAAATTCATCCACTACGGCCAATACCTCAATAATATCTCCCACAAAGAGAGGCAGTTCTTCTGAGACACTAGGGCAGAAGTCAAAGATGGCGCGAACCACAGAGCCGGCCTCCATGTTTTGTAACCTGGAAGAAAGGAAGAAAGAAATGGAAAAGCATAAATATTTAAGACATTGTAATATGGATCTGTATCTTGAGAATGATAAAGCTTAAGATATAAAGATATTTTCAATGAAGTCAAGGCTAAGCAATTAAGAAGAGTATACTCTATGCTTAAAAAAGTCAAAGTGCTATCTCATTTTTTTTTTTTTTTTTAATAATAGGTTACTCAACACCTATGATATAACTGGAGCATAGATGTTGGACCTTCTGAGACTTAAGAGTCTCCTATTTGGGAAATAATGATGTTCTATTAGATTGATCATGCCTTTTTGTAGGTGCAGCTTTCAAAGCCAAGAGAGAAAATGAACACCAACGACACATCCCCACCCACAAAGAGGACTATCCTCTCCGATTGCTATTAATAAAAATAAAATAAAATAATAATTTCCCCATACATTTTTCATCTGATTCTCAAAGTCATTCTGAAATTGGAAGAAAAAAAAAGTAAAGTGACCTATACCTGTGAGTGACAGAAAAGATACAAGTTGGGAAATATAGACTTTTCAATATACCTGAAGAAGGCAATAAGGAAATTAACATTTTTCAAGGACCAGGCAACAAGGTCTTTTTAAAATATGGTATTTAAAAAGTAGAGTATTAAATATGGTATTTCATTGATTCCCCATAACCATGTTAAAAATTAGGATAGTGAGGCTCAGAAAGTTAGAAAACGTATTTTGTCCAAGCTCACAGAGTTCCCAGCAGCAGGGCCGGGATTCAGACTAAGGGCAGTCTAGCTCCCACCTACCAAGACTGTCTGCAAAAAACATGTAATGTGACATGAAGAACAGCAGCAGGACTGCCTCAATGGCTGATTCAAACCTACTGAAAAGTAAAAATCCATAAAAAGAACCAAAAAGGGCGCCTACAGACAAGATTTAGTACACTACAGCAAATCAAGAATGTGTTTTTAGGGGATGCCGAAATCATCAGGTTGAGTGCTTGCTTTGCAACTGTGAGGTCCAGGTATTACTTATATCCCAGCCCTGGCCCATGCAAACCCATATGCTGAACTGTAGTGCAACTGGTGACCACAGGGATAGTGGCAAAAGTTCTTGCCTCCCATGCAGGAGACCCCTAGTTCGGTTCCTGCCCCACACAGCCCCATATCCACCTGTGTGGAATGAAACTATGTCACAACTAATGATGTACAACTATGAAGACTGCTCTGGGCCCTCCCCTCTTCTCTCTCACCTCTCAAACAATAAATCTTTTTTAAAAATGTGTTTTCGGTTCAAGAACATCTATAGCTTAACCTTGCACAGGGTCCTTGCACTGTTCTGGTGTCTGTGCTATAATCAGATATGTCTGTTTACCTTGACATGTGTGGCTGGGGAGCATAGGTATGTGCTGAAGTAAGAGAAAGGGAGAAACAATCAGCCATGATTAGCTACTTTTCTCCCTACGTCAAGCTTGTCTGACCTGTGGCCAGTGGGCCACATGTGGCCCAGGACGGTTTGAATATAGCCCAACATAAATTCTTTAACTTTCTAAAAACATTTTGAGATTTATTTTTGTAATTTTTTTTAGCTCATCAGCTATTGTTAATATTAGTGTATTTTATGTATGGCCCAAGACAATTCTTCCAATGTGGTCCAGGGAAGCCAAAAAATTGGACAGCTCTGCACTAGGGCTTTTACAAGGAGCAGTTGAATATCTCCAGAGTGGCCAGGCCCCAAGTCTACTTTCTTGCTCTATTTTTCTTTATTTATCAAGTATTCATTTGGTGTTGGTAGAGATGAGGATTCTAACTGTCATCTCACATATAAGTATAAGCATTTCAAAAGGCACAAAGTTCCTAAAAACAAAACAAAACAAGAAGCTCTGTTAAGTTTACACTCTTAAGAAAATAATGATGTGGACAAATATATTAGGCATATGATAAATATAGTTCAGTAAATTAATGAAGTGTACCAATAAGATTTTAATGAATCTTGCATAATATATATTTTACATAATATTTTGCAACACAATTAAACATTACATATTAAATTTGTTCTGTTGAGTAAAAGGAGCTTATCTTTGTGTTACTAGAACTTTTCTCTAATGAGATGACTTTGGATATACTGTGGAAAGAGAAATGGCTAGTAACATTCCCCACATCCTATGCCTTTTCCTACCACTTATTTTCTTTAAGTATTTTAAAAATCTATTTAGAATTAAATACTGAGGAGGTAGCATAATGTGAATGCAAAGTACTAGGCTTCTGGAGTCAGATCAAGGTTCAAATCTCAACTCCACTATTAGCTATTTGACCTTGGACATATTACTTAAACCCTCTAGGTTTTAGTTTCCTTGTTTAGAAAAATGAAAATAATCACACTTTCATAAGAATCATCAAGAAGATGAGGATGATAAAAAAAACTATAAATAACGTCTAATATTTAATGACCACTTACTATGTGCCATGCATCACACTTCCCTCATTGAGTCCTTATAAGAACCCTATTGTATATTATTGGTTCCCACTTCTCAGGTGAGGACACAGGCTCAGAAACGTGACGCACTGTCTCTAAGGTTATACAGTAAGTCAGAAATGGAATTGGGAACCCAGATCTGTCTATCTCCAAAACCTTAACCAGTTTGCTAATAGTGTGGAAGCAACTAGAACAGGGCTGGCACAGCAGATGCTCCATAAATGTTCACAGTTACTACTAAACATCATTTCCATAATCAGCTACAAGCTCAAATCTGTGTCACTGATACAGCATCACCAGAGAATGTGCTATTTCAAGCACATAAACAGTCCAGAATTTACCATTGCAACCTGCCAAAACTTGGTTAACTTGGATTATGTTTAAAAATAGACACATTATGCCCCTCCCTGCCTTCTTCAATAGAAGAAAAGACACTGCACATGATTTACTCTTTGGCTGACGGACGCAAGTTCATTATGAAGACCATATATTACTGTGCTATAATACATAACACCAGCACTGTATAACTTAGATCTTTCATTTTGATGTCAGCCTTCCCTCTGCTATCAGTTAATCTCCTCTGTCAACTTTTTCACCCCCTTTCTAGACTGTTGTGCATAATATGCTGGGGAGGGGAGAACCACACAAAATTATTAAAAGTTCCCAAATTAATAAAAAGTAAACAAGCTTTAAACGAGAGGCTACAAACGCTTCTGTGGTGGTCAAATACATGTGTTAGCACTAGAGATTTTTAGCAGTTATTTTTCATGTGCTCTGAGGCCCCATTCTTAGTTTTTGGCTGTCCTCCAAAGGGCTAAAGTTGCCAGATGTCAGATTTCCACATAAGGGTGGTGTCATAAATATCTTTTTCTAAAACAAACATGATTATTTTGCAAACCTTGTAGCCATCTATATGTTATTAAAACAACTCCTCAAGACAGGGCCAAAATGGATATTATTTTCCTTCTACCACATTTTCTCAAATTCGATCTCAAAATCTAACTAAATATATACTTCACTATCTAACATACCCAGTAAAGAATTAGCATAAGCCCTGTAAGGATGACTTAGAGGGCAACCCTACTACATTGAGTGACCTTTGCCATCTGGAAGTTAAAGCTTCTGCCTGAGAATGATTTAGCTCCACCAGAAAATGACTCAGAAGCAGGGGAGGATCTGGCTCAATAAATACTTTTATTGACTGACCTCCTACCCTATTGGAATGAGTGTGTAATCACCAAGGAATACACACCCTGGAAGGGCGCTGAAGTCAGAGCCTGGCTAAATTACAGGATTCATGTGTGAGGCCAGAAAGATCTTACTGTCCTCTGTTTTACGGGGAATATCATGAGTTTCATTTCAGTCTTCTCTGTTCATAGTGTATACACTACAAAAAGCAACTATAATTGCTCCTATCTGGCCCACTTTAGAAGCCAAACATTATTCTGAAACAACCCTAAATAGCTTATATAAGCTGCTCCACCAACTCCAGATGGAAGTAAAAAGAACTGCAGAGGAAATCAGAACACAGATGAGCTTGAAAGAAAGCAGAGGAAATAACTGCCTATATGGCATCAAGTCAGGGACATCAGAAAAGTCTGCTATGAAAACACCACCTGCTTCTCTTGCTGCTGAATGCCTGCATTTTCACGTTTGGAGAGTCATTCTGCATTTGAGACCAAAAATCCTTAATTTGCCAAACCCTTTTAGGATATAAAACCCTATAAGAAAAGAGATTTTTGTCTGTTTTGTTCAATGGTCTAGAGTAGTACTCAGCACATACAACACTCTCAAATATCTGGTGAGCAAATCATTTGTTGACCTTTAGGAAAATATATGAAACCATTCATATCAAAATCTCTACTTCCACTTGTCTAAAATCAAAGCATCTCTTCTCCACAAATAGCTTTACTTTCCAGGTTGCATGACAATGTCATACAAATCTTCCAGATCAAACATTAAAATTGTAGACTTCATCCTCTGCAGCCCACAGACAATACACTAATAGCAACAGCTACAATTTGAGAATCTACCACATGTTAGACACTGAGCAAGGAGACTGTATTATTGCCATACCACAAGGTAGAGGCCAAGGTGTTAGAGCCAGGATGCCTGGGTTCATTGCCCAGTGCCACCACTGAGCACTATACTTAACTCTATTCGAACAGCTAAGCCAGAACCAGAATTCAGGTCTATTTAGCTCCAATGCACATGTGCTTTTTATTATAACCATTGCTTCTCTTAAATCTCATTGATTCTTCCTTCAAAATCTTCTAGACTTCCATTTTCCCTTTGGTTCTCCAACATTTTATTATGAAAATTTTCAAACTTCAATGAAGTTGAAAGAATTTTACACCCACTACCTAGATTCTACCATTAACATCTTACTGCTGTCACTTTAGTACTTACCATCTCTTTATCATTTATCAATCTATGCTATTTTCTAAAGCATTTCAAATATTTATTTTATTTTTGAGGCATTTCAAAATAAACCACAGATATTTATCCTCAGTATTTTGGCATATAGCATAAAATAGCTTATCTTTTTTTAAAGATTTATTTTTTATTGTTTTTGACAGAGAGAAAAAGAGAGACAGAGAGACAGAGAGACAGAGAGAGAGAGAGAGAGAGAGAGAGAGAGAGAGAAGGGGGAGGGCCCAGAACAGTTTCTATAGTTGCACATCATCAGTTTTTCCACATAGTTTCAATCCACAGGTGGGCTCGGGGCTGCACAGGGCAAGAACTGGGCAGGGGTCTCACCCCGGTGAAAACTGAACTGGGGGCACTCTGAAGTTCAGTATATGGATGCGCATGGGCCAGGGCCAGGATTCGATCCTCCATCCCCAGGAGCTGCAAAGTGAGTGCTTAACCCACTGAGCCATCCAGACTATCCCTAAAATAGCATATCTTAGTTAGGGCTTATTATTTGTTTACAGGTTCTTTTGGAAGTGCCATTTTTCTATCTTCTTGGCTCCACTAATCTGTCAGTGAATCTGGTTAATATATATATTTAAGATTTATTTATTGTTTTTGACAGAGAGAGAGAGGGAGATACAGTCAGAGACAGCGAGAAGGGGGAGGGCCCAGAACAGTCTCCATAGTTGCACATCATTGGTTTTTCCACATAGTTTCATTCCACAGGTGGGCGTGGGGCTGCACAGGGCAGGAACTGGGCCGGGGTCTCGCCCCAGTAAGAACTGAACTAGGGGCACTCCCCAGTTCAGCATATGGGTCCACATGGGCCGGGGCCGGGATTCGATCCACAGTCCCCAGGGCTGTAAAGTGAGCACCTAACCCACTGAGACATCCTGGCTTCCCCATGGTTAATATTTTGAACTGTCAATTTTTATATATTACTACTCAGTTGGTTAAGAATTTACAAGGTGTCCCTATTTTCTATTATTCATTCACATATTCAATAAATATTTATCAAGCCCAATGGAGTCAAATTCCTATGCAGGCTAAAAATTTGACTCTGTTGGATAGGGTAGCCATTTGATGATCCTTTAAGCCAGTATTCTAATCCTGTTGATAGCTGACAGAAGCGTTTCGGTTCTCCTCTACTGTTTTACACAACTGGACTCTTATCCCAAAGTATCTACCCTACACAGGAAAAAACAAAACCCTGCAGATAACCTGACCACTAATCGTAGAAGAGTCTCAGACATATTGGGATGGGGGGGGGGGGGGAGAGGCTGATTGTTAAATCTGCAGTGACACTTTTTTTTTTAAGTGCCTCAAGAATATTTTAATATTATATAGACTAATGCCCTTGGCAGCTACCTCTTAATTCAGTTTTACTCCCATGATGTATCAAGGAACATTCCAGATGTTGTGTGGGGGCTAAGCTATAGTTCCTGTCCTCAAGAAGCTTAGCTTAGTCCCCACCATTCTCCTAAAACATGTTCTGAGGACACTATCACGGTGCTCCAAAATACAAGAGCTCATAGTCATTATAAACTTGAGGAAGGCTATAAACCAAGCTTGACCAACCTGTGGCCCCATGCGGCCTAGGACAGCTTTGAATGCAGCCCAACACAAGTTCATAAACTTTCTTAAAACATATAAGATTTTTTTTAGCAATTTTTTTTTAGCCCATCAGCTATCATTAGTGTTAGTGTATTTTAGGTGTGGTCCAAGACAATCCTTCTTCCAGTGTGGCCCAGGGAAGCCAAAAGTTTGGATACTGCTGCTATAAACTGTATTTCCCCCTTGGAGGGGGCATAAAATATACTATTAATAGTACATCAAAGACTGAGACAATCTAGCCAAGAAGCCTTTTAACTCCAGTTTTTCTAAACTTGTCTGGCACAGCATAACCTTTTCACTTCTTTGTAACCATATGTCACCCTACTTATCCATAAGTAGTCCTCAGTGCAGACCCATCCAATCAAAATGCTCTCTGCTCCCATGAAGCACTTTCTATCCAGAACTTGATCCTTTTTAAAGGTTTATTTTTATTGTTTTTGATAGAGAGAGAGAGAGAGAGATACAGAGACTGAGATAGAGAGAAGGGGGAGGGCCCAGAACAGTCTCCATAGTTGCACATCACTGTTTTTTCCACATAGTTTCATTCCACAGGTGGGCGTGGGGCTGCACAGGGCAGGAACTGGGCCGGGGTCTCGCCCCAGTAAGAACTGAACTGGGGGCACTTCCCAGCTCAGCATATGGGTCCACTCAAGCCGGGGCCGGGATTTGATCCTCGGTCCCCAGGGCTTCAAAGTGAGCGCTTAACCCACTGAGCCATCCCGGCTTCCCCTTGGTCCTTTTTATATGCTGTTTCCTTTATCCACAGTGGGCTCTCCCAGGGCACAGGTTTATCTCTGTCTACCTGAGTAGAGCTGAGGAAGAGAGTCCTCACTGTGAGTATAGGTTCCTTCCGAGGAACATGCATTCCTATCTAGAAACTTCCTTATGTTTTGGAACTGAACTCTCCAGAAAACATTACCTTTCAGGAATGAAAATCCATTTTTAAAATTTCAAGTCCTAGCAACGAGACTATTTAACCTCAAAGGCAAAAGCATAGTTCTCTTGTTCTTGACGATGTAGGGCAAAAAATAAAAGATAAGAAGTGTCAGCAAATGAACTCTAAATCTGTTTCAAGAAGGAATTGAGAAAATCTAGGAAAACAGCATTTCCTCCTCTGGTTTATATAACTGGAGAGCATTTTGGACAGAGGGGTCAGCCGTCATTGCCAGGTGATTGATTACTCAGAGAACTAGGAACAGATGAAGAGGACAAGTAGAAGCCAATCTTCCCCCACGAGGCTGAGGAGCAGGGCCTGGGCCCGTCTGTCCCTCATCACCCTCATCAGCCTCTTCTGCCTCCCCGCCATGCTCTCCCGATGACAGCAGCACTGACTCACACATGCACTTTGGTTAAACAGGTTATGGAATGCTGGACCGGAAGAAAGAAAATGGACAACCTAATCTGACTTAGGTGGGGTGATCAGAGAAACAAGGGTAGAAAAGGAAAGAAATCTGCTATCATAGACTATCTCACAAGTTATATTAGATTTTGCTTCTTTCAAACATCCCAAGTTTCAAGGCAACAACTTCAGCAGATGGAACAGGATATATATCAGAGTTTCTGCCAATTCTGGAAGGGCCCTTCAGTCCTTTTCAGGATTTAAACCGAACCACTCTCTTCTAAAACACCCAAATACATATACAGTTAAGGAAGTTTCAGAATTGACTCAAGGTATAGCTATTTTAACTAACTTAAGGATTCCACCTTCACCTCCTACCCCCCACATTAAGTTAATGTCTTTTCTCCCTTTTAAGCTACTTCTTAAATTTTTGTTTATAAATGTCTATAGCAATTTGTCTTTTTGACAAAATTGCACTAGTGGAAGAAGGTCCCAAGATTAAGGTCCCAGGACCTGCCAACTTTGAGGAAATTTACATTAAAGAAACATCTACAAATGGGTCAACCTAAGAGTTCCTTAAGTACTCTCTCAGGTCCATAGTTCTTACGCATGAATCTCAATGATGGGAGGAAATTTTAAGAATCACTGACTCATAAGTAAAGACAGACACTGGGCATGTCTGAGCTACATAGCTTAGTGACACATTAAAATGAACAGCTCCACTATACCGTGTATGCAATAAATGCCTAAATAATACATACGATAGCAGTTGCAGAACTGCAGATGAAACTATAAAATGAAACTTGAGGGTGAGGGTTGCCGATAGCAAGAAGCACAACAAACATGTAAAAACAGGCCGTGTTTAGGACAGTTTCAGGGAGGCCAAGAAAATGGATGTACCCAGTGTTCTAAGCTTGTTGCTTTTCCTTATCTGTTTGAAGAATAAGCTAGTTTTTCTGCTGAACAAGATTTAAACAGACATGAGAAATTTCTCTACTCTTCAGTCTATCTTATTCTTGGTATTTTAGAAGAATCAGGAAAGGAATTCAGAAAACTGAGGACAGGAAGAAAAATAGGGAGAGAGAAAATAAACTGCAACTGGAGTTTAAAATAACTCCATGCTCAGTATCAGTGATTTAGATCTTAAGAAGCACCAATATCCAAGCACCATGGAAAACAGGGACCAGCAGCTTTATACAAACAAATGACAAAAACTAAAACTTGCCATTTATAGAACTAGAACCACTACACTTGAGAGGGAAATGTACATATGAAAGCTGATAGTTTCTACTCAAGATGAACCAGAGCTATATAGCGCCCAAACCCAGCAAATCCAATGACCAACGGGTTCCTTAGATGGCATCAATGAGAAAGGTTTAATGTCCTAAATCAGGATGTTCAAACTTAAAATTCAAAATGGAAAGGTTCACCTGATATAAAAGAGATCTCTTGACAGAAGAGGAGGGGCAACAGTATGATATAAAGAAAATAATTTATCTATATGGAAATCTCTGAATCTTGGAGTGAAACATTACAAATAGCAGCTGGGATAAGATAAATGGAGATAAAAACAAGTGGGAGAGTTATATTACAGGCTGCCATGATAGAGAACAAAATTTATGTTTTAAGATTACAGAATTGCTATAGAAACTAACATAGTGTCTGGTAGTTGATATGAGCTAGAATTTAATTCCCTAACAAATAGAAAATGCATACCATCACAGGCCAATGAATTAACTATGTCCTAGAGATGCACAGAATCTTCTGCCAGCCATCTAAGCAGCTGGCACATCTGACCACTGGGATTCCTGCCAAGGGGAATGGGTAGCAGGCACAGTTTCGGACTTGACTCTAGTTCTGCACACTGTTTCGTTTTGCTTTCTTTTTAAAATCATTAATAGGTGTTGCATTTTATCAAGTGCTTTTCCTGCATCTACTGAGATAATCACATTTTTTCTTTATTCTGTTAATGTGGCAAATTATATTGATTTTTCAAATGTTAAATCAACTTTGCATTCCTGGAACAAACCCCACCTGCTTAGGATGTGTTGTTCTTTTTATAGTGCACATTTCAATTTCCTACTACTTTGTTGAAGATTCTACACCTAAGTTCTCAAGGGATATTAGTTTGTAGCTTTTCCTTTAAATGTCTGTGTCAGATTTGGGTATAAGGGTTAGACTAGCCTCATAAAATGAATTAGGAAGTGCTTCTTCCTCTATTTTCTGAAAAAGTCTGAGTAAGATCGCTATTATTTCATTCTTAAATATTTAATGGAAATCATCAGTGAAATAATATAGGCCTGGAGAATTTTTTTTTTTTTTTTAAGATTTATTTTATTGATTTTTGACAGAGAGAAACAGAGACAGAGAGACAGAGAGAAGGGGGAGGGCCCAGAGCAGTCTCCATAGTTGACATTAGTGTTCCATATAGTTTCACTCCACAGGTGGGCACAGGGCTGCGCAGGGCATGTGGGTCCGCATGGGCCGGGGCCAGGACTCGATCCTCGGTCCCCGGGGCTTCAAAGCGAGCGCTTAACCTGCTGAGCCATCCCAGCTTTCCCAAGCCTGGAGAATTTTAATGAAAGGTTTTAAATAAAAAATTCAATACCTTTATCAGATATAGGGCTATCCAAATTGTCCAATTCTTCCTGTCTCAGTTTTGGTAAACTGTAGTTTTCAAGAAATTTGTTCATTTAATTCCAGCTTAAATTTGTTGGCATAAAGTTGTTCAAAACAGTCCTTTATTAACACTTTAATATCTGTATGATATATAATAATATAGAAATTTTGTGTTTTCTCTCCTTTTTTCTTAGTCTTGCTTGGGGATTATCAATTTTGTTGATCTTTTCCAAGAAACAACTTTTGGCTTTGTTAAATGTCTCTACTATTTGTCTATGTTCTATTTCATTGATTTCTTCTATTATTTTTGTTATTTCCCTCCTTCAACTTTAATTTTAATTTGTTCTTTTTCTCATTTTTGTGAATATTTAGGCAACAGATTTTAAACCCTTCTCCTT
Source organism: Craseonycteris thonglongyai (assembly GCA_004027555.1). Lineage (NCBI taxonomy): Eukaryota > Metazoa > Chordata > Mammalia > Chiroptera > Craseonycteridae > Craseonycteris > Craseonycteris thonglongyai. The sequence continues at coordinate 52,511 of PVKE010001326.1, forward strand.
TTCTAATATAGGCATCTAAAGTTGTGAACTTCCCTGTAAACACTGCTTTAGCTGCACCCAGGTTCTGATGTGCTTTCTCTTTCATTCAGCTAAAAATATTTTCTAATTTCCCATATGACTTCTTCTTTTAACTTTGGGTTATTTTGAAGGTGCTATTTACTTTACAAATATTCCAAATATGCAGAGATCTTTCTATTATTAATTTCCAGTGTAATTCTGCTCTGGTCAGAAAACACACCATGATTATTTTAATTATTTTAAAGTTATTGAGCTGTTTTATGGCCCAACATCTGATCTATCATAGTGAGTGCTCTGTGTGCACTTGAAAAGAATGTACATTCTGCAGTCATTGAGAAGAGTGTTCTATAAAAGCCAGTTAGGTTAAGGTGATTGATTGCATCATTCAGATCATATATATCCTTGCTGTATTTTAAATCTATATCAATACTGAGAAAGGGGCATTATATCTCTAACTCATGTAGGCATGTTTTTTGTGTTTCTCTTTGATTCTGTCAGTTTCTGCTTCATGGATTTGTCCCTTCTGCTCTATTAAGGCCATCTAGTTAATCTTTATTTCAGCTATTGTACTTTTCAGTTCCCAGAATTTCCATTTGGCTCTTTTTAATAGTCCTATTTCTCTGTTGATGTTCCCCATCAATTCGTTCATTATGTTCATCTCTTTTTTTAAATATCTGAACATATTTACATCGGCTGTTTGAAATTCGTTGTGTGGTAAATCCATCATCTGGGCCATCACATCATGTGTTGTATCTTTTCCTCTATAGCAAGCTTGTCCAACCTGAAGCCCACAGGCCACATGCAGCCCAACACATATTCATAAAGTTTCTTAAAACATTATAAGATTTGTGTGTGATTTCTATTTTTTATCATTAGTGTTAGTGTATTTTATGTGTATCCCAAGACAATTCTTCTTCTTCCAATGTGGCTCAGGGAAGCCAAAAGATTGGACAACCCCGTTCTAGAGTACGGGTCACATTTTTGCTCGTTTGTCATATTTTTCACTTCTTTGTATTTTAGTGATTTTTATTGCATGCTAAACATGCGGATAATGTGCTGTAGATGGTCTGAATTATATTGATTCCTTTACTGAGTGTTGAATTTGGGTTTGAGAAGCAATTAAATTACTGGAAGATACTCTTGATCCTGTTGGGCTTGGTTCTGTGCCAGGTAGGATGGGTCTGTTTTGGTTTTGTCCTTAGTCTTTTTTTTTTTAAGATTTATTTTATAGTTTTTGACAGAGACAGAGAAAGATAGAGAGAGAAAGGGGAGGGCCCAGAGCATTCTCAATAGTTGTACATCATCAGTTTTCGACATGGTTTCATTCCACCGGTGGACGGGGGCTGCATAGGACAGAACTGGCCCAAGGGCCTCCTGCATGGGAGGCACACCTCCTTGAGCCAGGGGCCAAACTGGAGGGTGAGAACCAAATGGGAGACCTCCTGCATGGGAAGCTCACCCCAGTTCAGCATATGAGTCCGCACAGACCGGGGCTGGGACTCGATCTTTGGTCCCTGGGCTGCAAAGTGAGCACTAAACCCACTCAGCCATCCTGGCTTCCCGTCTTTAGTCTTAAGGTGTGGCCTTCATTCTAGAATTTTGTTATCACTGCTGCTAAAGTTGTCCAATCTGGGGTCTCAAATGAATGCCTGAAGCAAATAACCTCTGGTCAACACTTTTATTCTGAATACTAACCATATTTTAATTTTTAAACATTCGGAATGATCAGAAGAGAATATTGAGTGGCCTGGCTCCCACTTACGGCATATAAGAATGAACACACCGGTAAAGTTCAACACGAAGATTTTCACTTACCTGCTGTTATTGATGCCTTTAATTAAAGCAAAACGTTTACTTAAAATAACCAACTAGCCTCAGAATAAAAGTATAAGTAATACATTTATTAAATGTTTTCCTCGTTCTGCATTAGATTTTTAGCCTTGGTTTATTAACCACTTGGCTATAAAACTATATGAAAATACTGACATTGAGATACTTTATTCTTACAACCTTGAAATCACTAAATAAGTAAATCCAACACAGCTTCACATCAAAGTTTTTTTCATTCTTTTTACTTTAATATTGACTCACTATCCTGCAGAGTAGGGTTGTCTAGCAGATCAAGGCAGCAAGACCAAAACATTTAACAATTGGCTCTCTTCAAGTCTACAGTGGTTCAGATATTACAATGACTGAACAACATCTAGACAGTGGCAGCAGAAAGAACAGGTAATGAGAACTATGGGTTTGAAAAACGTAAGTATCAGTTTTATGCTCCATAGTCTAATTAGCTCCCCAGGACCCCAACAAGTCTGGCTTTAATGTAAACTCACTCTCCTCTTACCTGACCCTCCAGGGATTCTGTTTCCTGATAATCAGATCTAAACTGTAAGACAATAATATCCCGAGGAGGTTCTGGCACTGAGCCCCAGAAATCCTTAAAGAAACAAACACTGTCTAAAAGAAGAAAACCAGACTACTCACTGGCTTCTCCACTCTCTCCCTTAACTCTAGGGACCGTGAATATGCTTTGCCAAATAGGAGTTAAAAAAGTCCTTCACAGGCAAACTGCTTTGAAATAGAGATTATCTGCTGTTGATAATGTCATTCCTAACACCCAGGACATTTTGGAAGACTCCTCAGGAATGACCTCTAGGCCAGACCATGCTATGTGGGTCAGTACAACCTTTCTATTTATGGAAGCCGAGCAACTTGGAGCCTCCTGTAGTGACCGGCATATGGAAGGGTGAGTTAAATCACCACAGGTCAATAAAGTTATGTCAAAAGCCCTTAAAAAATTCCAGAATGTAGGAAACTACAAGACAAAAGACCACTTTCTTCAACAAATAAACTGTAATTAAAAGTTAAAATTAAAAAGGAAGAGGGGGGAAGCTGGGATGGCTCAGCGTGTTAAGTGATTGCTTTGCAGCCCCAGGGACCCAGAATTGAATCCTGACCCCACCCTATATAGACCCATATGCTGAACTGGGGTGTGCCTCCCATGCGGGAGGCCCCCAGTTCGGTTAAGAATTCAGAAAAAAAAAAAAAAGGAAGAGGACTTTAGCAATAAAAGCCACTTGAGCAACACAGTAACTTAAATGCAACATGTGCATGTTTCTTGGATCCTGATTTAAACAAATCAACTGTTTAAAATAATTGAGACAAATGGGGAAATTCTGAACACCGACTAGATTCTTCATCATATGAAGGAATTAGTGCTCTTTTAGGTGACAGTCACGGTAATGTTGTCATATGTAGATAAAAAGGAATTGTTTTTTCTTTTTAAGTTATTAGGACCAGAAGGCCTACAAAAGGGCAAAGGGAGGTGGAATATAGAAATCAAGTCCTTTATAGATCTTAAACTGAGCTTTGGATATATGAATATGTCTTGTTATTCTTTATTCATTTTTTGAATGAAACCAAGTAAAATGGAAAGAAGTATTCATTAATAATATAATTAATAATATTATAATTAATAATATATTTATTTGCTATCAAGAAAAAGAGATGTTTGATTAGAATTAGAAAGTGGGGACAGAGAAGTAAATTAGTATACATGGTAATCTGGATCAGACTTGAGGGCGAGGCAGCAGAGTTTTTAAGATTGTTGGGGGAAGTGGTAGGAATAAGTGTCCAGCAGCAGAGGAAGAACGAAAGCAGTCCGATCATGGTCTATATGGGACAGACTGGGTCTGTGGCATTGGCCTCTGGGACAACATTATGGTGTATCTGTGGCAACATTATCTTTTTAGCACCCTATAGAGTGTGATTAATATGAGTTGAGGCTTTGCTTTGTAAAGTGACCAGGTACACACAGCATGACTGGTCATCATCCCAGATCCAGAAATGACAGAAAAGCCAAATGGTTTCTGCATTGCTGGAAATGGGAGGAAAGAATAAACTAGAAATGGGAGGACACGGGGTGTGAGGCTGGGGAGTTCAGCACAACTCGGCACATCTATTGCAACTTTTTTTGCTGATGGGGCCGATCATTTATCCTAAGAGAATGACCTCATGAAAACAATGAGGAGTGTGTGCTGGGCCCAGAACCCATGGTGAGGATGTCAGCACTGATTATCTTCCCCTGGGCCCTACTCCCACCAGGTGCTTGTCAGCAGCACAGACAACACACACCGCATCCAGAAACCATAGACTCCGCAGGCGCGGCCAAAACAAATGCAGAGAAATTATTAATAGCTCTGGGGCTGAGGTGACAGTTACGATTACAAGGTCAGGGAGGAAATGAGGATCCTACTAGCTTACTGAGCCCATGCACTTACTTCAAGGAGGGTAAGAGAACTTTCTTCCCTCACCCTTCCCTTAGATTTCCTTCTTCTGTATTAAGGTGCTGCCTCTTCATGCACTGCTCTATTTTATGGATCCATTTGCTGAAGGCACACTGTGTGCCAGGCACAGCTCGTGACACTTACGATCTATCAGGAAACAAAACAAAGATTCCTGCCCTTGAAGAACTTTCTTCTTGAGGGTTGGGGAAGGCAGACAACAACATTTTAGAAAGTAACAGGTGTTTTGGCAAAATGAGAAAAACAGCAGTGGGGGAAGGGGTGGGCAGTGTAGTCCAATATTGAATCTAACAGCTGATGAGAATGTTAATTTTCAAATTTTGCCACTTCCCTTTATTTATTACCACTTCCTAACCACTCATCACACTAGCAAAAGGTAATACGGGAACCAAGGCAAATGTGTTGGGTTTATCTCAAAGTCAAAAGAAAAGAAATTTCAACTATTTTCTCCATACTCTATTTTCTGAAAGATGAAAGCAAATGTGATCTAAAATATTGAACTGAAGCAAAGTGACAACAAATGGACTCCTCCTCCCCTTGTCCTGGCCCAAGCTAGTCTTTGGTCTGTTGGCATTTGGGCTATGACTGCTCCTCAATGTGACAGAGTGGCCAAGCTCTCCTGCATAGTGGCCTCAGGCATAGCCTGTTGGAAATTACCTAGTGATCAGCAAGCTATTACCCAACTCATCAACTACAGTAGTTGTATCTTTCTTCCCCTTCTCCGGACAAAGGATCACTCAAAGCAAGCCAAACAAGAGTTGATGGCCTACCCACGAAAAATGAGGGGTGACATAAATTATACAGCCCAGTTTTAAGTGCATTCTCTTCCTCCACAAACAAGTAACCCTGACAAAAAGGACCAGAGAGAAAAATAACCAACGTTTTAACAGAGGGTGGTACTAAAAAGCAGGATTAAAGATTTGCTTCTCTATATTTTGCAAATGTTCTATAGTAAAACGGTAGTTTCTATAATAAGGAAAAAATAGCTACTTTGAAAAAAACAACCATATAGAGATGCTTGAGACAGAGCCAAAAGAGGTGGCCACGAGCATCAACTGCCCAACACGTAACCGTTACTGTTGTTGAAGAACAAACAACCTGATGAACTAGTCAATATTTTGTGAGATATACTTAGGCAAGATTTATGCCCAGAGTAGAAACTTATCCACAGAGTAAGGAAACTATAATCTTACATATCTTATATTTATAACCATGCTGACGAGTATAGTTATGATGCTGAATATGGCTCTTTCATTCTTCACACCAGCTATTTAAATTCTGACTCTAACAGCAAGAGGAAAAAGTTGCTCTAATGGTGAAATAAACTTATATTGGAATCATGAGAAGTTTGCCCAAAATTTATATATGTAGGGTTCAAAAATACTGAAGACTCTTATTAAAATCTTCTTTTGCTTGAAACTTCACTTTAGCATAGGCTTAGGATTTTGGCCCGCAGCCACCTCAGGCCATCTTATTTCTCTGGAGACAAATCCTGAAAAGGTGTTTTTATGATAAGACTTAACATCCATTTATGATGACAATGCTCAATAAATTAGGAACAGTAGAGAATGCCTTAACTTGGCAAAAGCACATCTAAAACCTAAAACAAACATTACTGGGAAAACTTCATACTCATTTCTTTTAAGACTGAGAACAAGAAAAGATGCCCTCTAGCATAGCAACCGTCTTAAGGTAGCCCTGGAAGTTCTGGCCAAGGCTGTAAGAAAAGACCAAAGACCTAAGAAGTACAGAGTAGGAGGATGGGAAAGAGGCAACAAAGCTATCACTGTTTTCAAAGGATATGATTAACTATAGAGGGAAAAAAAACACAGAAATCCACAAACTTTGAAGAAGACAGTGAAGCAAGGCTGTCAGATACAAGATCAACTTACAATAATCACTACCATTTCTTAAACTACTAATAACCAACTAGATAATAATAATAAAAGAGACATGATTCACAGTAACAACAAAACTATAAGTATTTAGAAATTAATTTAACCAAGCATGCCATCCTAGACCTTTATGGATAAAACTTTACAGTTCAAATAAAGGACTTAAATGTGAGCTGATGAAGAATTTAGAGGATAAAGAGGCATGATGGCTGCAACCAACTCCAATGGGTCAGGAAAAAATATGCATAGAAACGTAGAGGGAGTAATAAAAGCAGATGTGGCAAAATGCTAACATTTGGTGGATTTAGGTGAAGGATATACAGAAGCTCTTTGTACTAATCTTAGAACTCTTGTGTTAGTTTTAAATTCTTTCCAAATAAAACAAAAATTGTTTAAAAATATTGAGCTGAAGAAATGGCCAGACATATTACATGCTCTTGGAAGAAATAAATTACCATCAAAAAGGTGTCAACCTTCTCCCAAATAATTCATAAATTCAATACAATCTCAAGAAAAATTCCTCAAAATAAAATTTTGGAGGAACATGATAAACTCATTCTAAATTTTATGTGGAAAAATAATGGTCCAGAGTAGTGAAATAAATTTAAAGATGAAGAACACAGAGAAGGCACTTGCAGTGCTAGTCATGAGGACACATGACAAAATCACTGTAACAAAAACAGCAATAATAAATAGAGCAAGCACTGACAGACTAATGGAACAGAACAGAGACAGACTAGTGTATCCATGGAAACCATATATGAGAAAGAGGGTACCACCATTCAGTGGAGGAAAGCACAAACATTTTTGGAGCTGTTATTGGAAAAAAATGGTTCATTAAATAGAGAAAGACAGGTTGGACCTTCTCTAACACCACATGCAGTGCAGGCTCTCAGTGAATTAAAGATACAGCTGTGACCCAGGGATTTGAAAGGGGCTTCTTAAAACTCCGTAAGCATCAAACATAAGTCAAAGCAGGCATTTGTTTGATTACATAAAAATTAAGAGTTTTTCCTGATCAAAAGATATTATGAATAGATGGCCAAATGAGGAGATATCGGCAAAGTTTAAGTGTGACACTGAGTGAATGTCTATATGACAAAATTACTTCCACAAGTCAATGGCAACAACACAGCAACTCCAATAGAAAGTGGGCAATGACATGAGTAAGCAATTTGTAGAAGAAGCTATAGGTAGAGGAGAGGCTTAAACTCATTCATAATCAAAGAAATGCACAGTAAAAGGCCCACATATCACTTTGCACCCATGAAGTTAGAAAAGGTGAAGAGCTAGATAAAGCTGAGTGTTGGTGGGACGTAAAGACACAGGAACTTTTGAACACTTCTGGTGGGAGACTGGTGTCACCGCTGTGGAGAGGAATCCAGCACTATTTAATTCAATTCTGTACATGCAAGCCTATAACCCAGCAATCCCCTTCTAAGTATATATGCCATAGATATATTACACAGACTCATGAGGATGCTCATTGCAGCAGTACTTGTGGAGTGAGGGAGCGCAGACAACCTGAGTATCTATACACGGAGAACAGATAAGTAAAGCTATGGTGCACATGCAACATGGAGTATAATGCAGCACTCAAACAAAGAGTACGATGTATATATAGAGAGAAAACATGGATGGATCTTAAAAACAGTACCTAGGAAAAAACAAAATGAAATATTGCAATATAAAATAAAATATGTACACACATATAAAACAAACATCTCCACCCTGCAAGATCTCATACAGACAAAAAGAAACACATTAAATACATTAGAACGAGTACCTATGAAGCCTAAGGTGAATGGGAAGGGAATTAAAAACAAAAGAAATCTTTTAGACTAGTTGTATGTTTAAAAAGAATTCAAACAAACCATGATAAATATCAAATTAGAATTGTTTCCTTCCCCAAAGTTTCCAACTTTCCTAACAACAAAAGCAACTTTGGTTGCCAGCTCTGTTGATGAGTAACAGCTTTTCATCCTTTTTCAGGCAGGAAGGGAGAAATTCAGGGATCAGCAGAGAATATTCACGAAACACTGTTTTTGTTCTCATGATCTGAACCTGACTGAGAAGACCTGATTACCTCGATTTGGAATGATTCAGCTAAAGGCATGTCAGCAGCATCAAGTTTTCAGGTCATTTGAAGCTATTTACTTTTAGAACCTCTTCACATGCAATCTGTGGCTTCCCCTGTAGGAATATTACATACTGCTTAGAATCTTAAAATTCTGGAGTATGGTTTAGGGTCGCACAGCTAGTATGAAAGGGAAGTCCCATGTCCCTCTCTGTCTATTCTTGCCCAGCAGCTGGAGTGATTCCGTTAAAACATACCGGTAAATTATCATGAGCTCCTCTGTTCAAAACCCTCTAATGGCTTCCCACTCACTCAGCATAAAGGCCAAAGACCTTACAATGGCCTACACACTGACGTGTCCCTTACCACTCCCACCATGTCTCATCTGCTGCCATCCCCCCCTTCCCCACATCGGCACTGACTGGCCACCAGGACCTCGCCGTCCCCCACACATGCCAAACGCGCTCCTGCGTCAAGGTTTGGAGCTTGCTCATCACTCTGCCTCCTGTTCACTCCTTCATTCCCTTCTCTGACCTATCTGTATAAAAAAGTGACCACTCCTACACACACACACACACACACATGTTCCCTTTCCTAGTTAACACCTACTTAAAGTTCTCTATAGCCCTTATGATCATGGGACATCTATCTATTCACATATTTATTTACTGTCTACCTCCACTCCACTAGAATAGCTGTTGCATAAGGGCAGGACTTGGTCTATATCCCTAACACCCAGAACAGTGCCTGGACCAAGCAGGTGCTCAATGAATAATGGGTGGATGAATGAACAAGTCGGAACCAAAACCCATGTCCTCAAACTTCAGACCCCTAGCACAATGCCCTATTTGCTCCACTGTACTGCCTCAGTTCTTGGTGGTCACATCCTTCACGTTAAGTCCAAAAATGAAATAATATACCTTGGCTAGTCTATGTCTATTTTACCCTCTATGGCTGACTCATATAGCATCGAAGAAAGGGCACTCAATCAAAAGGTAACACCTTGGGTTTGTTTAACGGCTCTTTCGTTACAGAGCTGTTCTATGATCTGATTTTATGGCTGCAACTTTAGACCTTTCTCCCTTTCTAGGAGAGGAAACAATATCTCATAATTAAATCCTGACCAACAGGACTAAGTTATTTAGTCTTGAAAATTAGTCTTTCATAGGAGAGAGGTGGGAGTGGGCACCGGATATGTGGTGATGGAAGGGGAGCTGATTCTGGGTGGTGGGCACATAATGCGATGCATAGGTGATGTGATGTGGACTTGTACATCCAGAAACTATCTAATTGTTATCCACAAATGTCACCCCAATAAATTTAACAATAAAAAAAAAAGAAAATTAGTCTTTCACATGTTTTCCTGAACTGGTTATAATAAGAAATTATTAAGTGGTAATTGAATTGATGTGAAACTTTCTGTAAGTATTCTAAATGAATTTTAAGGATGTTGTAGCTAAAGATCAACACACTTGAGGATTCAGAGCAAATAATCTTGCAATAATGCTATCTTATGGGTTATATATTAACTGACTTCAAAAATGACAGAATAAACCTAGAAAATAATTCAAATTTTATATCTGACAATAGGTATGCAACCCTCCATTTGCATTCTATTTTTTTAATATTTATTTTTAGATTTATTTTTATTGTTTTTGACAAAGGCAGAGAGAGAGAGAAAGAGAGAGAGAGAGACAGAGAGGAGAGAGAAGGCCCAGAGCAGTCTCCACAGCTTTACGTCATTAGTTTTCTACAGTTTCATTCCACAGGTGGGTGCACGTCTGTGCAGGGCAGGACCCCGCATGGGAGGCATGCCCCTGTGAGCAGCAGGGGGCCTCCCACATGGGAAGCACTCCTGGGGTGGGAGCTGAACCAGAGGACTCCCACATGGGAGGCTTGCCCTGGTGAGAACCAAATTTGAGGCACACCCCAGTTCAGCATATGGGTCCACACTGGCTGGGATTCCATCCTCAGTCCCTGGGGCTACAAGACAAGCACTCAACCCCCTGAGCCATCCTGGCATCCCCTACCTATTTTAGTTGTTTATCATTTAAAACAAATGTCTCAGGGATGCCAGATTAGCTCAGTGGTTGAGCACTTGCCTCACAATTGCAAGGTCCAGGGTTTGATTCCGGCTCCGGCCCATGCAAATCCATATGCTGAACTGCGGCACAACCGGTAACCACTGGGATGGCTAGGTATTGAAGGTTCTCACCTCCCATGTGGGAGGCCCCCAGTTCAGTTCCCTGCACGGCCCCACATCCACCTGTGTGGAATGAAACCATGTCACAACTAATGATGTACAACTATGGAGACTATTCTGGGCCCTCCCCCTTCTTTCTCCCACTCTCTCCCTCTTTCTCTTTCTCTCATCTTTTCTCAAACAATAAAAATAAATCTTAAAAAAAATTATTCATACAAATTTAACACTGCAGTATCTCTAATTTGAAAAATCACTCTTTGCTTATTTTAGCCCCTTGATAAAAAGTGATGGGGAGGGGCAAGAATAATAATGAATTCAAAGATTCACTATGCATCCTACTAAAAGTCTTTCCTTCTGAGGCAGAGAGAAATGACTTTTTCTGGCCTTGCATGCTTTCTAGACTGTAGTCTCCAAGTACAGGTAAGATAAAAATCTAAACACTGTCCATTTAACCTCCATTTTAAAAGTGAATAACCATCCTGTTTTTAGGAGATCTGAAATTGTGACTCACAAATTATGATATCAGATTCTTTGAGAGGAGAAAAGGTAGTCTAAGTTCAATCAGTGCTTGATGGAGGTTATGAATTGCAATGTGGCTGAAAGAGGAATGTGACAAGACTCTCTGCAGGTAAGAGACTCAGAAGAAAGGAGCCATAAAAGAAGAAACAGGAGGCGGGAAAAGCTCTGGATGAGAGCTGCAAGATGAAATAAATAACTTGTACATATTTGGACAGATTGTCTAAATATTACTATACCTCAGCTGAAAATACACACAATCTGAACCCTGTAGGGAGGACATCTTACCACATTTTTCTGAGGCAGAATGTTCTCTCATCTTATTGCAAAAGATCATGTGTGTGCCACACAGGCCCCAGTCTCTGGTCAGATTTTAGTTATTCTCCACCCAGTCTACCATACACAAAGCATTCCATTCCAGCCTCCCAATTTGAGTGAACTTAACATCGAAAGATCTGTAATTTGAAAAGTCACTTTTCACTTACGTTAGCCCAACACTGATAAAGTAACTGAAAGGACTGAGAATAACAGTGAATTTGAAGATTCACTATGCGTCACGCAGAATTTTTTTAAAACTTGTTTTCTGAAAACTTTTTGTTGTTGTCACAACAAAGGACATGTTTCAGGTTAACATTCGAAGTCAGGGAACTTTAGAGATGGAAGGGGGGCTTAGAGATCCATTAATTCAATAATTTAGAGAAAAATGGTACTATGGGATAAACTAACTTGTTGGTCACCTACAGTCTATTTATGTTATAAGAGTAATAAATAGCACTAATTCTGTATGCTGACAGGTACTTCAGTCTTGCAAAATACAACTATGGATTAATCAGTCCTAATCTTCCCCTGAAACCCAGCTATAGACAGTTGGAGCTAGACTATGCCCAAACCCTAAATATTAGTGCTACCGATGGCTTGCCATCTATCACAGCATCACTATGAAAAGAGTTTCGATAAACAATGTTCTTACTACTGTAAAAGAATTACTGTAAAACAGACCTAAAAGCAAGTTATCGATATTGCAAAATAACGCTGAGTGCCCTTTATTATTCTATAAATGAGACAGTGAAGGATAATGAGATTGCTTTTAAAGTGGGGTGGTTTTCTCTTGCATTTAAATTTCAACTATGTCCCAAGCATTCTTCAGCATTCTCCACGTCGCCTAGCTTGCAGCACATATGGCCTGTTTGCAACCCGTCTTCCTTTATTAAACTGACAGCATCATCACCCTTTTCAAGGTTAAGTGCTTTGAGAAACTTGCCTGGTGGACATCAGTGCCGGAGGCAGAAATGCAGGTGCCCTCGGGTAAGCGCAAACCTCCACCATAAGCAAACTATCGCTAGCTAAACAGGGCTTATTCCTGCCTTGGAAGTCCTCCCCCCAGCCTCCCTGGCACAGAATCATTAACTCCTATACCGACTGGATGTGATTCTGAGCATGCCAGAAGAATGTCTGCGTCTGTAAAGTAAGGAGGCTGGGATAATACTGAATTCTTTTCCAGCTCTCAAATTCCTCCTCATTGCCGGAGTGGCAGGGCGGCGCAGTGAAAGGCGCCCCGGGCTCGCTTGACACCCTTTAAAAAGCCCCACGTCCACATTGCTCGGACTGCGGGCCACCCAGTCCCTCCAGCTCCCCGGGACCCGACCTGACCGTGGGCCGGAGGGCTCCGAGGAGGGCCCAGCGCCCCAGCGCCCCTCGTGGGTCCCCGGCCCGGGCGCCGGGCAGGGGCGGCGCAGGCCTGGCCGGGGCGCGGGGCGGCGCGCGGACAACGACCCGGCCTCCCCGCCCGGCCCCGCCTGGGCCCTGACCTGCTCCGTCGCCCGGCGGTCCCTCGGCGCGGCGGCGCGGCAGGTCGTTGCGGCCGCCCGTCCCGGGCCGCTGTCACCTCCGCCCCTGGAAGCGGCGGGCGGGTCACTCGGCTGTGACTCAGCGCGGCCGCCCCGCCTCCCGCCTCCCGCCCAGGCTTCCGCCTCGCGCGGCCGGGGGGCGCCGCACTGCGTCCCGCACTCGCGACCCCGGGCTGCCCGCCCGCCCCGTGACGTCAGAGGGGGCGGCGCCCCGAGCGCCCTAACCGGGGAAACTGAGGCCGCCGGGCGCTCCTCGCCTCCCGTGCTGCGCCCTCAGCCCACGCCCGCTTCCAGCCCAGCAAAAAGTCAGCATTGCGCTCGGGGGAGGCGCTCCGTTCCTGCTGGGCTGCTGTCGTCTCCGCTGCCCCAGGCCTCCTCCCTCAGCACGCCCTTGGCGAACACTTGTGTCCCATTTTGCACCCCGGGGAAAGTCTCTCCGGCCATCCTTGAGAAGAGCAGAATGCAAGACCGGGGCAGGGCTGACAGGACGCCTTTGAGAACACGGTCCTGAATCCTTGCAGGATTCCCTTATGTATTAAGGGTCACACAGTCACACTGCTTGGTGTGTTGCTTGAATTTCTGTCCCTTAAATTTCTGGGCTCTCCCTGCGAGATTCTCAAAAATGTAACAAGTCCATCCCTGTGTATGCATGAGAGAGAGAAGTCTCTATTTAGAAAGTTTTATTGGGATAGCGTTTCTCCTTTGCTTTGCTTTCCTAAAATTGTGATAAAATATACATAACATTAAACATATCATTTTAACCATTTTAAGTGCATGGTTCTGGGCGTAGGGGGAGTTGGGAGCGGGCACCAGATATGTGGTGATGGAAGGAGAGCTGATTCTGGGTCGTGAGCACATAAGGCGATACATAGTGATATAATGTAGATTTGTACATCTGGAGACTATCTAACTGTTACCAACCAATGTCACCCCAATAAATTTAACAATAAAAAAACAAATAAATAAGTGCGTGGTTCTGTGGTATTAAAGTACATTCTCGTTGTGCACCCACCACCAGCCATCTCTAGAACTTTTTCATTTTCCCAAACTGAAACGGTGTTCATTAAACACCAACGCTTCATTCCTCTCCCCACCATCCCAGCCCCTGGCAATCACCATTCCACTCATTGCCCGGTACCTCATTTAACTGGAATCATACAAATTTGTCTTTCTGTGAATGGCTTATTTCATTTAGCATAATGTCCTCAAGATTCAGCCATGTTATAGCATGTGTCAAATGTCCTTTCTTTTAAAAGCAGAATAACATCCCATTGTATGTATAGAGCACATTTCGTTTATCCACTGGTCTGTTAATGGATGTGTCCCACCTAACATTTGCTTCCACCTTTTGCCTATTGTGAAAAATGCTGCTGTGAACATGGGTGTACAAATATCAGTTTAAATTCCTGCTTTCCGTTCTTTGTGTATAGGAGGACTGTTTCAGAAAAAAATCCAGCCATAAAGGCCTCTATTTTTCATATTACATTGCTGGATACTTTCTGGAAAGCCCTCATATACCCAGAAGTAGGATGGCTGGATCACATGGTATTTCTATGTTTAAGTTTTTGTTTGTTTGTTTGTTTTTTTAAAGACTTTTTTTTAATATATTTTTTTTTATTTATTTATTTTTGACAGAGAGAGAGAGAGAGAGAGAGAGATACAGAGAGAGAACTGAACTGGGGGAGCTCCCAGTTCAGCACATGGTTCCGCATGGGCCGGGGCCGGGATTCGATCCTCGGTCCCTGGCGCTACAAAGTGAGCGCTTAACTCACTGAGCCATCCCGGCTTCCCCTGTTTAAGTTTTAAGGAAGGAACAGTTATACTGTATTCCTCTTTTACTTTTTGATACATGTGCACATTGTGGGCCAAAAACTTTCTAATAAAATATTAATGTTCTGGGTTTTGACAAAATTATTAACAAATGGTTTGTTTGCCTGTGAAACAGATACTTTTCTTCTCATAATAATAAGTAACTAATATTGTAAATCTGTTGGTATTTTTGAAGTACTGGGGATGTAGTTTTCTAATATTTTGGGGGCAAAAGGTCATATGAACTCAAAAAGTATGCCATATAAAATCAAGATGAAATGAAAATCTAATATTTTGTTTTAAAAAGAAAACAACTTTGGATGTTTTATGTGCCCAACCTGAACTTTTTTTTCTTTTACCTAAAAGAGTCAGTTTCAGAATGATCTGGTTATTGAATCTGAATCTTTGGAGGTGAGTTTTTTAATATGCTAAAGTTTAAGAACAACTGCCCTAGGACCTTGCAAAGATTCTAGA
>PVKE010001326.1:67753-103333 GCA_004027555.1 Craseonycteris thonglongyai
TTCAGTGCATATTTATTTCTATTTTACTTTTGACAGATAGAGAGAGAGACAGAGACAGAGACAGTTAGAGAACCGAACTGTGGGAACTCCCCAGTTCAGCATGTGGGTCCTGCCTGGGCCGGAGCCGGGATTCGATCCTCGGTCCTCATGGCCTCAAAGCGAGCGCTCAACCCGCTGAGCCGTCCCGGCTTTCCCTGCAAAGATTCTAAATCAAAGATTCTAAAGGCAAAATAATATTCTTTCACTCATCAACAGAGTTTGATGTACATTTGCAATGGAACCGGTGCTGTGTTATGTTTGGTATTCAGCCTGACCAACACAGCAAGCTCCCTACTCTCCAGGTACTCACATTCTAGAATAGTGTGACAGACAATAAATAAATAAGCAAGTGATAAGTCAGAGGATTACAGTGTGTGGTGAGTACTGTGCAGGAAATACACCAGATGATATGACAGATTAGATGGTAGAGAATTATCCCCTAATGCCCTAGGCATCCATTGTATGAGGGGTGTCCGGAAAAAAATCCAGCCATAAATGCCTCTATTTTTCATATCACATGGCTGGATACATTCTGGGCAGCCCTCATATGTAATAAGTTAACTTCTGTCCTATACAAGGAGAATGGTACAAGTTATATGCAGTCCTTGAGAGAATCAAGAAGGTAATCACTCAAAACATTTTTGGTGTTCTGTGGTTTAGATGAGGATCTGGTCTATTAAGGGCCAAGGGGTGGGAACCTTCTTTGAACATATGGTAGTAGTAGTCAGAGGTGTCTCTGGGGATGTAACGTTGACTTGAGACCTCAGAGATGAGAAAGAATCAGCTGTATATAGAGCTGAGGAAGTGCCTTTCAGATGTGAGAAGCTGAACATGCAAAGTCTTGAAGTAGAAAACAACTTGGTAAGTTTTAGAAACAGAAAAGAAGACAGTGTGAGCAAGAGAGAAAGTATTCTGAGATCAAACTGGAAAACAAACAGGGCTGGAGAATATCCTGGGCCTGGTGGGAGTTTGAATTTCATTTTAAGTCAATGTACTGATACATTATAAAATATCCTCAAATAAAGGAGCTGAAATTAAAAGTATCACAAGAGACAAATGTGTGTAGAATTGCTTTGTTAGCAATGATATAGTATCTACCTGTGCAGTATTAAAATGAAACAGGTGGTTTTTCTTTTCCTGGATTAGCCCCAATAAACTAAAACACAGAACGGTTCCATTCCTGTGCATTTTGGTTTATCTCATTGATCAAAACTTTTCGGGTATGTCATCCTTTGATCTCATGTCTGAACCTAAATCCGACCTGTCAGGACATACTTCATCAAAAGTGTCCATCACTGTTATGATGGACTCTATCACTAACAGTTTGACATGACTTAGCCCCAAATCAAAGCTGAGTCCCCCTGGGTTCCCTCTGAAATGTATCACATCACAGCCACAAGCTGTTGTTAGCAATGACAAGTTGATGAGAGTAGCAAGCTGCGGAAACTAATCTAGGCTGACTTTGCTCGTGGTGCAAATCAGCTAGCTATTAATCCCGGAATAGTCAGGAGTCCAGCTCTAGAAAGGGGAGGAGTGCAGGTAAAATAATATATTATCATTTTCATTATTAAAAATGTGGTCCAGCAACTTAGTGGTAGAATACAGGAGGCATAACATCTTACATTATAAGACTTCAGGGAAGGACGAGACATCACTTGGAAATACTATTAACTATGCATCAAAATGGTGACAGAAAAAAAAATGGTGACAGAATACACTGGGACAGAAAGAAGAGGACTCAGGGTGGATGGAGGATGAAAGGGTAGGGGAAGCCTTGTGTTCTCTTGGAGAAGGCGGAGTCCAGGAAGATTTTGGAGGGAGGGCATGAGTAAAGCCAACTCCTGTTTACTCTTCCTAGAAGAAGGAGCTTAACTGTTAGGAAGCTTCCAAAATCTACAAAAAAAAAAAAAGAGAGAGAGAGACACTGTATTGTGTTTATCTTCAGGGCTGTTCTTACATATTGATACAGTTTCAACTATGTCAACTTACACAGGTATATTGCTTTCCCAGGGGCTCCTTCTCTTCCTATCTACTTGCAGAAACTTGAGACTGATTTAATGAGGAACAAGGAATACTTTCATAATTAGAAGTAGAACTCAAACAGGCAAACAAATAAACAAACCTACCTGAATATGCAAATGCTCAGTTGAGGTACTATTTTGGAAGAAACTCATTCTCTGTGTATCTGTTAAACTATATCTAAGTGACACTATCAGATCTCTTCCTACGTGCATGAGGAGACAAGGCAGAGAGAAGGTATTTGGGCATCTGGAAGGAGCTAGGGGAAGGAAAGAAAGGAGAAGCTGAAATACCGATGACGATTTTATAGCAAGCATTCACTGGGATGTGGCCCGGGGGGTTGGGGACCCCTGCTATACAGCACACTCCAGAGGAAGCCTGGCTCCTGTGGGGCCTGGCAGGACTGTGCTGTTTGATGTGATGCTGGGCTTCTCTAGCGCAGCCTGGGACTGCACTGCCTGCTCAAGCAGATGGGCCACACAGCTGTTTCTTGTTGAACTGTAGTCAAGTTCATGTTCCCTCTACCCCTACCTCCATGTGATACTCTCTGCTTGAAATTAGTGTACAGTACTTCACAGAAATGAGTCATTCTACGTCCTACTGTACTGTCAGGTCTCCATTAGCTAAGCAAAGTAGGGAACTGAACGATAACATGGATTATGATTCTTTGGCCTGGGACAGGGCTGATTTCAGTTGATTCATACACTATTGTAAAAAGTTTTCTTCCTCTCAGGGACGAGTGAATTTATCTTTGTATCCCCATTGCTTAGCAAAGTACCTGGCACATAAGTGGGGCTAATAAATGTTTGTAGAATGACTGAGCTTACTTAAGTTAAGAGCCACAGTAAAATTAAAATGGTGCTTGAATTTAATAAAATTGTAATGCCCTTTGTTGTTTTTATCCATAACCATCCATCCTTCTTTATTTAGACAAAGCATTTTGCTTTGTTTTGTTTTGTTTCATTTTGTTTTGTTTTGTTTTGTTTTTAAATGGAGACCAACTGTCCTCTACTGCCAGTCTCTCATACCCACCTTCTGCATTCCAGGAATGGGCGTATAACCCCAGACTGACCAATCAGAGTCACTATGATAGTTTTAGTGATAGGCAAATAATGTAATCTGTGACACTGAGTCAGGACAACGAATCAATAGTTTGTTAGTAGACCAGTAGAATACAAGCTGGGATGGCTCAGTGGGTTAAGCGCTCGCTTTGAAGCCCCAGGGACCAAGGATCGAATCCCGGCCCCTGCCCATGCAGACCCATATGCTGAACTGGGGTGTGCCCCCAGTTCAGTTCTTGCTGGGGCCTATGTGGGAGGCTCTCGGCCCAGTTCCTGCCCTGGGCAGCCCTGTGCCCACCTGTGGAGTGAAACTACCGGTATATGGAAAACTAATGTCAACTATGGAGACTGCTCTGGGCCCTCCCGTCTCTCTCTGTCTCTGTTTCTCTCTGTCAAAAGTCAATAAAATAGGGGAAGCCGGGATGGCTCAGTGGGTTAAGCGCTCACTTTGCAGCGCTGGGGACCAAGGATTGAGTCCCGGCCCCGGCCCGTGCAGACCCATGTCCTGAACTGGGGAGTGCCCCCAGTTCAGTTCTCTCTCTGTCTCTGTATCTCTCTCTCTCTCTCTCTCTCTCTCTCTCTGTGAAAAACAATAAATAAATTTAAAGAAAAATTTAATAAAATAAATCTTAAAAAAAAAAAAAAAGAATACAAGCTAGAAGCTGTCATTGGTCATCTAGTCACCTCATGGGGAGAGCCCGTGTGAGACTTGGGTCACCACCAAAGACAATGAAATCCAGAAATGGAGAAAGGTTTCAGACCACATAACTGGACCCAGCTGTGTCTGAAACCCCTCTTACACATTTTTATTTCTTTGAGCCATTAAAGGTCTCATCTTTGAAGTACTGGTTCACAAATGCTAGTCTGAGATGAAATATTTACTGTTCCTAGAAAAATGAGAACAGTAACTTTTTAAAAATAAGATTTATTTTATTGTTTTTGACAGAGAGAGACAGAGACTGGGAGAAGGGGGAGGGTCCAGAGCAGTCTCCATAGTTGTATGTCATCAGTGTTCAGAATAGTTTCATTCCACACAGGTATTGGGGGGTGGGGGAGGAGTGCAGGGCAGGAACCAGGCCATGGGTCTCCTGCATGGGAGACTCACCCCTGAGAGCTGGGGGCCTAACCCGGGGCCTCCCACATGGGAAGCACAATCCAGTTCAGCATATGGGTCCACACAGGCCTGGGCCTAGTCTGGGACTGAATTCTTGGACCCTGGGGCTGCAAAGCGAGTGCTTAACCTGGCGAGCCATCCTGACTTCCCCAAGAAAAGTAATTTATTCTACAGGAGTTTTTTATTCTGAGAGTATTATCTTTCCTAATTTGGGGCATCGAAGTATTATGAATTGACTTAGATAACAATTGTCTTTTTTTTTTTAAGATTTTATTGATTTTTTTTTAAATATATATAATTTTTATTTTGACAGAGAGAGAGAGAGATACAGAGACAGAGACAGAGAGAGAGACAGAGAGGGAACTGAACTGGGGGAGCTCCCAGTTCAGCACATGGTTCCGCACGGGCTGGGGCCGGGATTCGATCCTCGGCCCCCGGCGCTGCAAAGTGAGTGCCTAACCCACTGAGCCATCCCGGCTTCCCCTCAGATTTTATTGATTTTTGACAGAGAGAAACAGAGACAGAGAGAGACAGAGAGAAGGGCGAGAGCCCAGAGCAGTCTCCATAGTTGACATTAGTTTTCCATATAGTTTCACTCCATAGGTGGACGCGGGGCTGCGCAGGGCAGGAACTCGGCCGGGAGCCACACACATAGGCCATGGCAAGAACTGAACTGGGGATACTCCCCAGTTCAGCATGTGGGTCCACATGAGCCGGGGCTGGGATTTGATCCTCGGTCCCCGGGGCTTCAAAGCAAGCGCTTAACCCGCTGAGCCATCCCAGCTTCCCAAATTGTCTTTTTCTAATTGTCCTTAATAGAGAATTAGAAAGTCCAAAAGAGAAAGTTATTGGCCCCTATACCTACCCCTCTGTCATAGTCTGCTGCATAGCCTGGAGGGCTTAAACAACAGACAGTTGTCTCTCACAGTTCTGGAGACCAGGGCATCTGAGATCAGGGTGTCAGCATGTGAGTGCTGGGGAGGACCTGGTCCCTGGCTTGGAGGTGGCCTTCTTGCTAGGGTGTCAGCGTGTGAGTGCTGGGGAGGACCTGGTCCCTGGCTTGGAGGTGGCCTTCTTGCCGTAGCCTCACATGGTGAAGAAAAAGGGCTAGCTCTCTCCTCTTCTTATAAGGGTACTAATACCATCAGAGAGCCTTCCCCACCTACATGATCTGATTACTTCCCAAAGTCTCCATCTCCAAATGCCATCACATTAGGGCTTCAACATATGAATATTAGAGTGACACAAACTTTCAGTCCATAGTACGTGCCCTAAAAATTTTTTTAATTAGTCTGTGAAGCATGTCTGCTATAAATTATAGTGTGTATAAAATACTTGGCTATGCAAAAAAGAAATAAAATAAAATTGTGATCATCTCTTCTCTTAGTTTATTTATATTTCATTTGGTTCCAGAAAAAATTTAAGGACATTCACTTGAGTCCTTTGATCTAATGCCCAGGATGGACTCTTCATTCCAAAGGCCTTACTTGGGACAATGTAAAAGGAAGCCAAAGAAGCCTTTCTTGCCTACTCCTGGGGGGCAGACATGGCTCCAAGTGGTGATTTTGTTTGCCTTCTCATCTGTGTCAGCAGAAGCAAGCACAGCGCTAAGGACTTCTTCCCGGGCAGCTGGTCATCTATGCCCTAATGAATCCAGGTCTCCTGCTTCTAAGTGATGCTTTGTCCCACATGGAGCAGGTCCTCGATGCGGGGAGGGTGAGGGGCAAGGAGCGTATGGGAGATGAAGAGAATGGAGGGAGGAGAAGGAAAGATCCATGAGCGGAAGGGGTATGTGGAGGAACATTAAATGGTGAGGGGAGGAATAAGAGAAACTGAAAAGGGAAAAAAAAGCCTTTATAAATAGTGGAATCTAACTTTGGGAAGGAGGGAGAGAATTGATGTTTGTTTAGGCATTTGCCCAGGGGGAATGTTTACTCATGGTTTATTAGTCAGAATGGAGTTAGTGTTAAAGTAGAAATGAAGTAATATTCCAGGCAAGGAGGTGGGTATGATGGAGTGTCAGGGCAGGGTGTGCGTACCAGGCGAATCATAGTACCAATTATGCGACGGTGATGCTCCAGACACATGAACTTTGACAGATTTGTCCCAAGCCGTGCTGTCCCACTTTCTCGGTCCTTGTGTTTGAGTTGGCTGGTTGGGTGAGGGGTATTTTCCCTGGCCGTGGAAAACGTGAATCTCATTGGCTCACTTGTGACCAGATTCAATGTGGTTTTGATGTTATCCTGTTTCTTGGGCCTATGCTGGGTTAGTGTTCTAGCATGTTAGATTATAGATGAGGAAGCTACACACACACACACACACACACACACACACACACCCTTAGACCTGAGATGCAGCTGCTAGAACCAGCTGGGCTGTTTCCTGCCACAGGGTCATTGGGCTTGCTATTTCGCGCTGCCTGAAACTTTTATTTTTATGGTGTAAGCCTTCCTTTGCAGAGCTAGGATTAAAACCCAAGTCTGTCAGAAGCCCCCACGCATGCCCTTAACTGTTCTGCCCCTTAAGGAAACACCACCTACTGAGGCTGGCATTCTGTGTGGAAGATTTCCTCTGAAATAAACTCCTAGATATCAAATAGAAAAGGTACCAGCCAGGAAAATGCTGGACTCCAAGTTGGAGGACCTTCCTTCTCGTCCTGTGAATCCCACCCTCTCTCTCTCCTATTAGTTCTGATTTCACATCCTTCCCCAATATGCTGTGAGAAATCTTCATATGGTCTGGCCTGCCCCGGTCCTTTCCATATCACACTCTGTCTATATAGTCACATCCAGCTTGAGTGAATTTTACTCGGGCTAGTCTTTAGGATTTGGTTGAAAAACCCACCCCCTCTTTAGTGGCAGGGTGGCAGGCAGGCAGGATCTGAAGGAGAAGACAGAAGTCCGGAAGCCGTACGGGCTAACGGGACGCGCTCGGATAACCAGGGTGGACTCAGGAACTCCGGAGTTGCCTGATGTTTCCCCATCTGTGTTGCTCTGTCCGAGTTCAGGCCACCTTCTCACCTGGCTTCCAGCGGTCCCCGCCTGACTCAGTCGTGCCCCTGCTCTAGCCAGCCCTTCAGGCTACCATCAGGGCGATCATTCTAAACCTGATTTTGCCACTCCCCTCAGTAGAATCCTTCAATGGCTCCTTGTTCTTGGGAAAAAGTCCAAACTCTGTAATATGGTTCAAAGTTCCTTCGTGATCTTGTCTCTCCCTGCCCCACTGGCCCCTGCTTTGGGAGCCTCACTTCCTCCCACCATCCTGAATTTCTTGCAGGTCCCTGAATGTCCCTGTCCTCGAGCCTCCAGACCTTGGCACTTACAGTCTCTTCAGTCTAACTCTTGCTTCCCCATTTCTTTCTATCTGCCCGAAGCCTCTTTTTCTGACCTCCTATATTTCACCTTAGACTTCACTAGCTTTGAGATGCCTTTCCTGATCTTCCCAAGTCAACAGCAGGGCCCTTCCAATGGCTCCCTACCCCCACCCCAGAATTGACTGAATCAGCAATCATTGCAATGCAGTGTAATGACCTATTTGTTTTCCCCAATAGACTGTTGCTGTCCTGAGATCACTGGCTGTATCTGCTTTTCTTTGTATTCTCTGCTTCTATTCAGAGCAAGGACTCAATAAGCCTCCCACCAATGAATGAATAAATGAATGTGGTTGTCCTAGCAATAGCACTGTGATCACGCTTTGCAAACATCAGCTCTGTGAAGTGACTATGTACCAGGGAACACAAATAAGTGATAGTCAGACAATCTGGGGAAACCGAGTGCATATAGCATAAAGTTTTCACCGAACTGAAAAGAGTCCACTCAAGTAGCTGCTTTATAACAACAAGAAGGGAGCCAAGAAATATGGGGTTAAAATTGGGAAGGAAGAAAAAACGTGGAGAAAGGGTTAATCTCCTGAGGAGAGATTACCCTTGCTAAAAGGGAAAAGATACATTTTCTTCTGCTTTCCTTGACCACAGATTGAGAGATTGCTCAAGTAACAGAAAAAAAAATCATGTATCAATCTTCATCTTGCGTAGCCTTCTGCAGTGGCTGGGCTGTCACGCCTCTGTTTTCTGATGGGTATAAAACTTGTTGAAAGGAGACCGAACTGCTCAAAGTTAAGAAAGGGCTGGGTTAGTTAGAGGTGGGGTGGGGAGTGGGGCGGCTGAGAGTGTTGGAGGAGGTGGAATAAATGGGGGGAACTGAAGACTGGCCTAACTGAGGCTGAGCCCTGAAATGGGGTACATGGTAAAGAATCCCTACCAAGCCCTGGGGACTGGAGCTTGGAAACCCCAACATGCCCAGCAGGGTTTTGTGAACTCTTGTGCTCTATATGACGTGTGGTGAAAGACAACACCTCCTTTCCAAATCTTTAGTACAATCCATTGTGCTCAATAACATGTTTAGAACACCTGAGTTCATTCTGGGGAACTCTGCAAGGTGGAGAGCACTGTGTATTTCTGGCCCTGGGGCACGAGGAACCCACTCCACAGGCACCCCTGCATGGCATGTACATACCCAGACAATGTGTTAAAAGATGCATGTTGTTTAAAGGCCCATGTCCAAAAATGAGTAGCAGTGGGACTAGGTATTTGCGTGTGAAATGCTTTTCTTATCAAGAAGCTATTGGTTATTGTTGGCATGGTCCTCTGGGGTTCAGAATTGGTCCCTGGTCTTGCTATGGGCACAGCATCAGTGATGAATCATTGCAGATTCTGTACTAGACTCTGGTGACAGAGTGGCTAAGAACCAGTCTCTGGATGCAATGAGGACTGGCATGGAGGGTTCAGGCCCTGACCCATAACCCCCAGAACCGGTTCTGTTCTTCCTGAATGCCGCTGAAGCTATATTCTGCTGCGTCCATCCCAGAGGCCTTATCCCAGGAACACATGGAGACTATCCTGAATTGTTCTGAATGCATTTATATTTAAATATGTCCCCGGGAATAAAATAGAAAGAATGCTTCATCTGACTGAAGAGCAGGCTCGAAGCCTTTGGGAAGAGTTGCCCGGGCACTGTGGCTCTTGTGCAGGACTCTCAGCCCCATTCTTTTTACTTGGCTGCCTGGGGCTGCACTTCCCTTGGTAAGACTCTGCTTCCAGGCCCTGCACTGGGAACTCTCTTTGTCGGGGTCACTTGAGAGACGCTCCTCTTGAGTTGGAAGTTAACCTGGAAGAGAAGAAGCAGCAGCTAGGAGAGTAGAGGAGTCAGTTTGTTACTTCCTGC
The DNA here is from genome assembly GCA_004027555.1 of Craseonycteris thonglongyai. Taxonomy (NCBI): domain Eukaryota; kingdom Metazoa; phylum Chordata; class Mammalia; order Chiroptera; family Craseonycteridae; genus Craseonycteris; species Craseonycteris thonglongyai. The sequence continues at coordinate 77,209 of PVKE010001326.1, forward strand.
AGTTGTAATTTGGAGCCGGTTTTACCACAGTTCCAGGTTCTGAGGGCAGGGACTAAGGAGAATTATTGTAACAATGACCCAGGGCAGCATTGCTGGTTCATATAGGCTTGGTTAATAATCCCCTCAGCTCCCAAAGTGGTACAAAATCATTGGTGATACATAGGGTGGATCCAGATGAACTTGATATTCATTTATTTTATATATGGCAGGGGGGAAAAAACCCCCAAAAATCTATCTACAGCTCAAACCACGATTTCGTCAATACTGTTGCCTAGAACAAGAACTAAGATTGATGGTGCTCTAATAATCCCTCGTATGCTGACTGTGAATCACAGGTGTCGTGCTCCGACATGCCAATGAATGCCTCAGACCTTTAGAACTAAACTTTCTGCCATAATTGTTCAGAAATATAGATAGGAATGATGATATAGATCATAGGTATGGATTCCTAAATACCAAATTTCCATGTGCATGAGTGCATCATTTCCAGCAATGCTCTGAGACCTCCCTTCTGACCCCCTGGCATGCAGGTGTAAAGATGCTATTGACAGACAAGTTGGGATACCCTGGCCTTGCAGGGGCTGTAGAAACATCCCAGGAAGTAAAGGGAGAGGGAGTGGCATGGTGTTCTAACCACACTCCTCTGAGGCGCCTTGGCTTTCAAGCCATTAGAATAGTCTGAGCTGCTGAAGCCAGTAGGAGCTGTTTCCTGCCCCTTCCATAAAAACCCACAGCCAGCTTTTCTACTAGGTACCCAAAGCAGGGGAAAGCAGAGCCAATTGCATTGTCATTATTATTTCCTATATAGTAATACAGGGATCTAGGAGGGAGAGAGAGAAAGAGAGAGAGAGAGAGAGAGCAAGGAGCACAAAACGAGGAGAAAAAGGAAAGAAAGAACACTGGACTCTGGGAGATATGTGAATCTTAATTGTCACCCTGTAGTTAATGACCTTTCTTTTCTCTTCCCCCAGCCAGTTGGATCTCTGCTTTAGAATTAAAAGAGAGACCACTGTGATCAATAAATGGATTCTTAGTTGTTGCTGTATCTGGGAATTGTATCCTAAAGACAGACTTTTTTCTCTGAGTTATATTTGACACAGTGAAGGGTTATGTTCATTTATGTAAACGACTATATGACAAAGAAAGTGAAGTAGTAGAGCATGTTATCCAAGAGGATTTGCATTTGGCACCAAATAGACTTGCTTTGGTGTTCGACTTAACGCATGCAGCTGCTGAACAGTCATTTGATTTAGGGTAAATGAGGAGAAGGGGATATAGCAAGGAACAAAAAAAAAAAAAAAGGAAAGAGAATATGCTGGTTGGGAAACTGGGACCCAGTAGCAGGTCACAAAGGAATTTACTCTTTACTTCCTGCCTCTTCAAGGAGAAGTCATTTATAATATGCAGGGTGTGGAAGTGAAGCGACTGGGAGAAGAAAAAAGAGAAACGCTAGAAATTTCTGATAATTTTCAAAACATTTAAAGAACTCCTTATCCTGATCCTCTTGCTAAAAAAAAAAGGTTGGGGGGAGGCGTTCAAATACAGGTTACAAGTTTAGCACAAGGCCCTGTACCATCCTGACTGGCAAGGCAGCCCTGAAAGTCTGACAGATTCGAATCATGGTTCTCACCACTTACTCGCTGTACTATTGGACAAGTTTCTGACCTTTTCAAACTTTCAGTTTCTTCAGCTACCAATGGGGATACTTATACCTATGTAACAGGGTTGTGGTGAAGGTGCCATGAGATAATTCTGGAAAGCTCTCATATAATATCTGATACATAGTAACTGTTCAATAAATAGTACCTATATATGGGAAGACAAGCTACTTGACTGTACTGAGTTAACAGGAAAAGGGAGGGAGGGTCTGCTAAGCTCTAGGGCTGTACAGAGAAGGAACTGGACAGTGTGAGGAGGCCCCATGGAAGAGCTGATTTGCGGGAAAGCAGGTCTGTAGATGCTCATGAAATAGGACTGACGGTTATCTTTTCCTCGTTTGAGAAATCTGAGGATTAGTGTCCACAATCACTGAGCCTCTTTAGCTCTGAGATCCTGATCTAATAGGACCAAAGCTCAGACGGTCCAGACTGTAGATGAAAAAAGTTCTTTGCTTCTCATCCGACCTGTAAAAGAAGGTCCTGAGAGTTGAATGTTGGAGAGCAGCTGGTTTTTTGACTGAGGTGAGCGGAAAGCAAGGCTGTTTGGGTACAAGGGGCACCAGAAGGGGGCAGAGTGCCATCTGGTGGTAGTCTTTGTTGATGGCACTGAAGAATGCAACCACAGGAGCCAGTGTATCTGGGCAAGATGTCTGGGATTTACAAACTACCATTTGTTGGGCATTTTCTATGTATCAGTCACTGTACTACACCCTTTAGGTGCACTTTCTCATTTCAACGTCTTGTGAAGGAGTACTATTATCACCAATGTACAGAGGAAAAAAGTGAAAATGAGAGCTATTGGGTAATTTGGCAGTTTGTGCACAAATGAGTTGGGTTTAGAACCAGGCAGTGCTTTTAATCACTAGGCTATGTGAAATAGAAGAAAAGGAAAAGTCAAAAGAAGTGGAGGATATAATAGGAAAATAACAGAATAAAAATTAGCATATGAGAGCATTGAATTTTTTTTTTTTTTTTTATGGTGAAAGAGGGAAGGTTGGCAAAGATTAGAACGATGCGATTGGTTGTTTGTGACTTTGTATAAGTGGTCTTTACAGTGCTCTGTAAAGGTCAAACTAACTCACCAGTTTCGGTTCCCCAGGACCCACGCTCACACTCACTGTCTCTGGGTCATACCCAGGTGCTGTGGCTGTAACAGTGTAGGTACCTGGGAGCAACAGCCGGAAGTAATCGCCATGATCACCTAAAAGTTACAAGGATATAACTCAGTCTGCTGATTAGAAATCTATCCCAATTGGGCTTATATATGAAAAACAATCTGAGGGTTTTAGTTGACCAAAAGATGATGATGATGATGATGATGATGATGATGATGATGATGATGATTTTTGGTAGCATGATGAAACTGGCTAAGACCTAAAGCAGTCGTAGGCTGTGGTATGTAGTAGGAGTATGGGCCTCAGCTCCTGGGAAGTAGGCGTTATACTGTGCTCTGCACGGAGGATGTCGTGTTTGTTCTAGACTCTGTGTTTTGAAACAAACTCATGGTCAGTAATGGGTCACTAGGAGAAAGGTTGATTAACCATAAATGCTTTGCCTGGTAAAGAGACGACCAGAGCCTCTGTTTCAATATTTGAAAAGTCACTGTGAAGAAATGTCTAATGAAAGAAATAAGCATGAGAACTTTGGGTTCAAGTTGCAGAGAGAAAGATTTTGAAACAAAAAAAAATGTGTGAGACACAGAGCTGCTAAAAAGGAAATAGACTGCTTCATGAGATGGTGAGCACTTAAGCAGAGACGGAATCAGAGGCCCTGGAGAAGCCACACAGTTGTGCAGTGCACAGCCTGCATTAATGGGCCCGGTGGCCCTGCGTGTGACAGCCAGCTGACAGTGGTGATGTGTGTAATCATACATTGAGTAGGAGGGCTGGACTCCATGACCACTGAAAGTCTGGTTTTGAGAATCCTATTTTTAATATTTCTTCCATCATCTTCAAAAGGGGAAAATAAAGTTCAAAGGAAATTCTGTGGCAAGGATATTTGGGCTAATGACTTTACATCTTTTTAGAATCAACTGTGACTGTGCCTTTAAATTTTCTTTGAGGTGAACAGCAATGAAAATTGAAATAATCACTGCAATTAAGAATGAGACAGACAATAAATAATGAGAATGCCTCTTTTCTGCTTCCTAGTAAATGTCTGTAATTTACTTTTAATACTTTAGCAAAAGCTGTATGTTATTAGGCATATGATGGATAGTTTAAGTCACACCCCAAGGCTGTCATTTTTTTAACTGAGGGCTCACATCCAGGAGAAAGGCCCAATTCCAGATGCAGCTATTAAGAGGGCTTCAGCTGTATCCCTAATCATCACTAGACGCTTTACTAAATAGTGTAATTAACACTCACAATGAATATTTGCAGTGGTGAATTAATTTTTTAATTTAACATAATGGGTATTGAAAGTGGGCCCTTATTGGCAAAATTAGTAGTATTCAATATACGGGATCCAGCAGAAGTAACGAACTTTTTAAAGTAGTATAGCAAAATCATGCATGCTTATAATTTTTACTAAAAAGATTTGGTATAGATTACCAGCTCTTAAAAAGGGGCATTGCTTCTGCAAGACCTGTATGTTCATTGGCTAGAATGTTAGAGAGTCATTCCTCTTTCTTGTGAACAGGGTATAAGAATCTCACAAGCCCTGTAGCTCTTAGGGATCCCTGAGGTTTGATCCCTAGACAGTCCTGGGTCCAGCCACTGGGCTGGCGGATGCTGGTGATCTAAATCTTGATTATGAGGCTACAAAATTCTGCCTTTAGAATGTCACTGCCTTTGACTTGAATGAGCTGTTCATGTAAGATGTGTTGAGATCATGTTAAGGAACACGAGTTATCTCTTTAAAGTTGAGATTTCATCCAGTTTAAATAGTCTGTCTGAACTATAAGACTCCTGCTTGGTAGTAAGTGTGTGTGTAGATTGTGGCTGTGAGAGGCAGGCAGATCTCTCCTGCCCCTTAACCATTGGTAGCTACTGTTCTACTTTAGAAGCAAAACAAACCACCCAAAACTCCCTGTGAGCTGTGCATGATCAAATTGGCCTGGGGCAGTTTGGAACACCATTGTGCCCTGAGACATTCCGTATCATTCTAGGAGGTTCCATCAGTCTTGCTCTGCAGCAAGCCTATAGAATGCGTCTTGCTAACTTTTCCCTGAATGGAGGTGTAGTGAGGCACCCAGGTCAAGGACAAGACTAAACATCAGTTTCACAGCCCTTATTTTTCTACTCATTTCACACCAATATGTGAGCTATAAATAACTTCAAACCCAGAAAACACCCCTAGTAAAGTGGTATGAGGAGTGGATCCTGAATGCCGCAAGAGATGTTATATTTGCATTTCCTGGTCTTTGCCTCTTATTTCACTGTCCCATTTCTATTACCTTACCTTTCCTTCCTCCAATCCCTCACACCCAATGGCTTTTAAATTCTTGACAGTTTTACTGGCTTATAATTTGGCCTCCTGATTATGCTAAAGAGGGAGTGGAAGCTTCCCTCTCATCCCAATAGGTCAAGGTCACCTACTTGAAGTGATATCATGGTTAATCCCACTGACAGAGATGACAGCCTCAGAGAGATGATTATTATTCTCATCAAGCACCATTCCCTTGATGCCTTGGTGTACCTGGAAGAAAAACTTACAGTATGACTATGATCATAAAACATTTGTACAGTGTTTTAGAGTCCTCAAAGCTCAGTCTCATATATTTTTACATTTGATCTTCACAACCATTATCGCAATAGCCCCTTCACTGGTCTCTCTGTTTCCCCCTTCCATCCTAATCGTCTCTTCTCAATAAGCAGTTAGAATGATCCTGTTAAAATCTAAATCAAATCATGTCATAGGTCTGTCTGCTCAAAACCCAACTCAGAGAAAGTTCAAGTTCTTACAATGGTCTATAAAAACAAACCACAGGCCCAGATAGCTCACTAATCTCGTCTCCTACTACCCTCTCTCATACGCTCATGATTGTTCCAATCTCACTAGTGTCCTGATCTTGAATTCTTAAAAAAGTTTTTTTTTTAATTGTGGTAAAATACACATAACATACAATTTACCATTCTAACCATTTTTAAGGGTACAGTTCAGTTGTGTTAAATATATTCACATTGTTATGCAACCAATCTCCAGAAATTTTTCATCCTGCAAAACTGAAATTATACCCACTAAACAACTTCCCATTTCCTCCTCTCCCCAGACCCAGGAAACTGCCATTCTACTTTCTGTCTCTATGAATTCAACTATTTGTCTTTTTTGTGATTGTCCTATTTCACTTGGCATAATGTCCTCAAGGTTTATGTTGTAGCATGTGGCAGAGTTTCCTTTTTTCTTAAGGCTGAATAATATTACATTTTATGTATATACCACATTTTGTTTATCCATTCATCTCTCATTGCTTCCACCTTTTAGCGATTGTGAACAATACTGCTATGAACATATGCATACAAACATTTCTTCAAGACCCTGCTTTCAGGGTTTTTTTTTTGGCGGGGGGGGGGAGTGGGGTATATACTCAGAAGTGGATTATTGGCTTACATGATAGTTCTATTTTTAGTTTTTTGAGGAATCATAATAACGTTTTTCATAGCGGCTGTACCACTTTACACTCCCACCAACAATGTACAAGGTCCTAATTTCTTCACAACTTTGCCAACATTTGCTATTTTCTGTCATTGATTTTTTTTTTTGTAAGTAGTGGCCATCTTAATGGGTGTGAGGTGGTATCTCATTGTGGTTTTAATTTTCATTTCCCTAATGACTAGGGTTGTTGGGCATCTTTTATGTGCTTGTTGTTGGCTGTGTATTTGCTGTTGTGTCCTCATTACGAAACACTTTTTTCTCTAGACATCTGCATGGTTCTCTTCACAGAATTTTGCATTTAAAATGTTATAAAAGTTATTTTATTATTTTGTTTATTGTCTGTGTATCTCTTCTACTAGAACAACAGCTCCATATGAGCAGGGATATTTGTTTATTTACTCACAATTCCCAGCGTACAGTACAGTTTCTGACAGATAGTTATGCGCAGTAAAGTTGAAAGGATAAAATTCATTGGTAGAAGACACCCAAGTCAATCGTATTGAGTTAGAGCAAGTCTAACCGAAGCCACACAGAGAAGCTTACCCATTAGCACACACTTCCTGTAATCATGAAATCCATTTTACCTGTTCTAAGAACTGAACCAGGGCTTCCCGATTACCCAGCCACTCGCGCTGCAATTCCTCTTGGCGGGGAAACTTGTCGCAACTCAGTTCCAGTGTGATCTCAAAACAGTTGGTATGGAGATAATTAAAGTCTTGCATTCCTAGGGGAAAGATTTGTGTAACCAGGTTCCCACCCAATACCCCATCTCAACAATCTGTAGTCACAATTTCTCCCCATGGGCCCCATTACCTTCTATTCTACCTCTTGATCTCCATTTATTTTTCTCCTCTAGTTCTCAGCCCACATGCCTTTCTATTGTTCCGCTTCTCTCTCTTCATAAATGCCCATTTTGTCATCTCTACCCTCAACTTTTTTTCCAAGACTTAAATTCACTTATTGTCCCTCTCAGCATTTTTAAAGTCCGCTTATTATTTGTGCCTTAACATTAGACTATCCAGGGGTCCCCAAACTACGGCCCGCGGGCCGCATCCGGCCCACGAGGCCCTCTCATCTGGCCCATGGAGACCTTTTTATCTGAATAAAATAATATTAAATAAATAATTAAAAACAACATCTATGTTTTGATTCTTTTTTATTTGGACCTCGAGTGTATAGTCAGCCCCAAAACTGCTGTTTGATAGTTAATGCGGCCCGCAGGCTGAAATGTTTGAAGACCCCTGGACTATGCACATGTACTGATAGATTTCCCCTTTAAACTATGATGTTCTTCAGACCTGGGAGGTTAGAGATGAGACAAATATCTTGCTTTCACATCCCTCCTACTACCTGAAAACACAGCACTAACCTGAAAAACAGATTCCAGAAAAAGTAGAAGGCAGCTATCTTTTTCCCCCATCAAATGCTTGCTTGCTCCTATCTTCTATATTACTCAATTGAATCAATTATTTAAAAATATGCAGAACTCTCTGTCTGTCATTTGCGTGAAGGGAAGTGGGTAGAAGGAGAAATGAGCCCGCTCTACTCCATCTGGCAGCACTGAGGCAGCCAGCCTCTCCTTACCCTTGCTGAGAGAATACCAGGAAGCCCCATTGGTGATGCCGTCTGGGAAGTAATCCCCGCAGTTCCAGCCCTGGTGCATCCATCCATGTGCATAGGAGTAGACCTTGGCCAGCTGTAGGGAGAGTGGGCAGAAACGACCTTAGGCGTTCCCAACTCATATGGAAATGCTCAGACTCAGAAGTAAAGCCAAGAAACCCCACTAGGAATAAATGACCGATTATTTGCTCTAGAAAAAGAAAATACCAGCAGAGATAGAGGTGTGTGTGTGTGTGTGTGTGTGTGTGTGTGTGTGTGTGTGTAGGGGACTAGAGTTAGAAGATCTGTATTCTGATTTTTCCACTATCTTGGAGCTAAATTTCTTCAAGTGTAAAGTGAGGGATGGCACATCTGACATGCAAGCTCCCTTCTATGTGTAGCATTTTCTCCTTTTTTTAAATTTATTTTTCCATTATAGTTGACATGCAATATTATATTAGTTCCAGTATACAACACAGTGGTTAGACATTGCTATACCTTATGAAGCAATCGCCCTAGTAAGTCTAGTACCCATCAGATGCCATACATAGTTTTACAATATTGGCTGTATGCCCTATGCTGTACTTTACTTCCCTGTGAGGATTTTTTGTAATTGGCAATTGGTATACTTCTTAGCCCGTTTCTAGATGCACCATTTTCTAGCTGAGTTTTATTTTTAAAAAGGAACAAGTAAGATAGACCTTTGCCAGAAAAACAACTGTGTTCAAGGATGAGAGGTGTGTCTTAGAGGGAGAGGAATATATTTAGAATCTCTATTAATTCCTTTTCATTACTCTTTTATAACAGTGAACAAAATGGGATTATTGGATAAGAATATATGATATACTCATTTTGCCAAGCAACAACTTGTGTTATTCTCTATGCAATTCATTAACTGATGGAATAATTAATTTTATTTTAATTCTAATAATAAGTTGATGCTATGGCATTAGTTATATAAATTCTGTTATTAATAGTATATTAACTATAAAATAATTAATGTTAATTTTATTCTATTGCTGTTTTGTACAATTATGTAACCTCTTTTATGTGTATGGTTTCTCTTTTATTAATATAACTACACAGGCATAAAATTGCAAATTTAGAGGCCCCAAAACTCACATTTAATGGCACTCATCCATTAATCTTTTGGCATATTTCTTGCTTATCATTAGCTTAAGTACTTTTTTCACCATGGCAATTGTACTATGACGCTTTCCTATATGTTTACTTTTTCATGACTTTATGGCTTATCACTGAAAACAAAATGTAATGTACTAGATCATAAGCTCCTAAGGAGCAAGCAGAGTTGTCAATTATTTTATTTATTTATTTATTTTGTGGGCTTGTACCTAACAAGGTCCTGTGTTACTGACTTGGCCTGTATTACTCTCTTGAGCCCCCAGTTCCTGGCTGCACAAGCTACTGTTCTGCATACCTTCTGGAAAAGTTTGTCATCGGGCGTGGGGGTATTGGCCATGGGGCGGAAACCTCGAACCCGATGCTCCAGGGACTTGTCATAGGGGTAGTTGGCCACCACAGCGCCTCCATGGAGATTGGCCGAAAGAACAAAGTTGAAGGAGCGTATCCACTGGATCACAGCCTGGGTCTCAGGTTCCACCTGCGGAGAGATGAGGGAGCTTGGCGGTGAAGCTGCCACTGAAGGCGTCGAATGGCCGTTTGAATACGTTTGTCAGGAAGCGATCTAAAACAGACCGAGTCCTACCAGATTTGAGAAGTGTAGATGGGGAAATTTTGATCTTTTTTGTGATAATTTTAAAAATTGGGTGGCTGGAATCCTTTTTAAAAATGAAATCTTATGGGAATCGCAATATACAAAATAGATAAGAAGAGGGCGTGTAAGGCACTGAAACCGTTGTGTATGATACTGTGATGGGAGCTACATGTCATGACACGTTTGTCCAAACCCATAGAATGTACCGCACAAAGTGAACACTAGTGGAAACTGTGGACTTTGTGGGATAAGGATAAGTCAACACAGGTTCATCACTTGTAACGAATGCACCGCTCTGGTGTGGGGTGTTGATGATGAGAAGCAGGGGGTATACTGTCTGCTCAATTAAAAGTGTTCTCAAAAATGAAGTCAGAGAGAGACCCTAGCTTGGCCTCTCTCTGGCCCCTAGGAAAGGGTTTTCTAATTTACTCACTGTGCTAGTGGCTTCTGAGGAAACTTTGGGGCTCTGGTAAATAAATCTGGAAAAGGCTGATTTAGTGTAATCCTTTAAAAAAAAAAATGTCAGGGAAAGTCGGGATGGCTCAGTGGGTTAAGCACTCACTTTGCAGCGCCGGGGACCCAGGATTGAATCCCGGCCCCGGCCCATGCGGACCCATGTGCTGAACTGGGGAGCTCCCCCAGTTCAGTTCTCTCTTTGTCTCTGTATCTCTCTCTCTCTCTCTCTCTCTCTCTATCAAAAACAACAACAACAACAACAAAAAGATTCATTTTATTGTTTGAGAGGTGAGAGACAGAGACAGGGAGAGAAGGGGGAGGGCCCAGAGCAGTCTCCATAGTTGTACATCATTAGTTTTTGACATAGTTTCATTCACACAGGTGGATGTGGAACCACATAGGGCAGAATTAAACTGAGGGCCTCCCTCATGGGAGGCGAGAACCTTCAGCACCATCCCAGTGGTTACCAGTTATGCGCTGCTGATCAGCATGTGGGTTTGCACTGACCAGGCCAGGATTTGATCCCCGGACCTCAAGGTCGCAAGGCAGGTGCTTAACCTGTTGAGCTATCCCAGCATCCCCTTAAAGTAATGGTTTTCCATCTCCTCCTTCCCCCACCGCATCTGCTGTAGTATTGACATGGGGAGCACACTCTGGTGGTCATACCCACATTTCATGGATTAGAAATGGTGTAAGATGGGCCAGTCTTGGGTAAGTAGAGAAATTCTACCCTTTCTCCTGCCTATTACAGTGCCAGTGAGAGATGGTATTCTAAGGAAAGCCTGGAATCCGCTTGTAAGTAATTTACAGTCTTCAACATTTTTCCTCCTCTCAGGATGGATGTGCTTAGAGGTTATGTGTTGTTAACAGCTCCTCCTGGGCCCACAGTCATCTGTGAAGACTCCATCTGTTCTATCTCAGAGGGCAGCAGATAAACAGGATTGCATTTCACCCAATTAGAATGGATATAACACCACAGGCACCAATCCTGCTCTGTGACCAGGGCTCAGCCCCTTGGAAGCAGTCCTTTCTCTATGTCCTCAGCCTCTGTCCGTCAGAGCAAAGCCAGCTTCTCACTGCTCCTCTCACTCAAGGCTGCTTCATTAGGAGTGAGAAACACTCATCCTCGTTTTTCTTCTAAGATTCTGACAGAGGAGCAAGTGGGACAATGACCTTATCTTTGGATCAGTTATTGAGCCAATTACCTCATTTGACTTCAACAAGCTAATAGATCAGAACATCCTTCTGGTTGGATATGCTGACCTGTACAAAGTTATTTTTGATTTATTGCTCACTTGAGCCAGGAGCAGAGCTGCTATCTGAAATCTAACCATGTCAGCATGATTTTTGCTTCATTTCCAACTGAGACTATCCTGTCTAGAAAACTCTCAATGGAAAGCCTTCCATCTGTTTTATGTTTTTCTTCCCAGTCTCTAAGTTTAGATATTGACAAAGAAAACATTTAGAACTGTCTCATACAGTGTGGAAAATAAAGTGGTAGTGACGCTCTGAGGATGATGTAGTTATTCCTGGAAGTAGGCCCACTAGCAGGAAGAAACCACTTACATAACCAGGGGTGGCAAGAAAAAAACCATTCGCATAACCAGAAATTGTGCAACAAAGAAACAAAATTTCATGGACATAGTCAATAGTTTAGTGGTTACCTGAGCGGAAGAGGGAAATGAGGGTGAGAGAAGAGGGAGGGAGGAGGAGCTCACTACATGGTGATGGAAAGAAAGCTGACTCTGAGTGGTGAACATATTCTAACACATAGATGAAGTACGATAGAGTTGTACACCTGGAATCTATGTAATTTTTACTAACCAATGTCACCCTAATCAATTTCACAATGAAAAAAAATGTGGTTCTCCTGGGGAGAACGGCCTGGCCGTAGCGAATGGAATCCTCTGAGACAATAAGGGAAATAAGAGTATGTTAAAGTAGTCAAGGGCCATACAGGAAGAAGAGAGAATAATAATTTTTATAAATCAATCAATCAATCAATCATCAATCAAACAAACAAACATTTGGGGCTGGGAGAAGAAAGAAAGAGAAGAGGAAAAACTATAAGGGTGAGACTCTGAACTTTCTATAGCTTGGTGTCTAGCATACAGTTCATCACACACAAGAGAGCTTTCTCTATAGGGTGCTTGAGTTCTGTGTCAACAGTACAGTGAGGTAGTAAAAACACTGGATTAGATGTCGGAAGACTTGGGTTTTAACCCTGATTCCATTAATAACTGGCTGTGTAAATTTAAATTATTTTATTTATAAGCCTAATAGCTATAAAATAGGGATGGATAACACTGTTTGATGCATTCACCCTACAGTACCAGAATGATCAATTGGAACACTGGCTAAGAAAGAATTCTGTAAGCTTGCAACATACTGTTCCACCTCCATCGCTGCCTTGGCCACTTGTGAGCAGGTACTCCTTGGAGGGCCCTACGCTGGGGAAGGGAATAAATATAGAGGAGCATAAGATACACTTGTTATTGCTTTGGACATATTAACATGGAATTAAGTTGATGCTTCATGCTTGCTTATTTAGTTGATGTGAAGATTGCCAGAAGAAATTTCAGGGGCTGATTTATCTACTTCTATATGCAAATTTCTTCTCTTACCTGACTTTTCCAGTTGTCTGGGAGGGGCAAGTGGTGGTTGGGGCCTCCATACTTCTCATTGTAGTAGATGTAGGTATTGAGGTCGGGAAAGTTGCGGTTCAGGTCCACTCCATTTGCATTATTCCTGCCAACCATATACCTAGAAATGCTTGGGCCCTAGAGGGAAAATGGAAAGATGAAAAGTTAAGGTTTCAGACTTAATCCTATGTTTGAAGAACACTGTATAGCTCTTTTTAAGTATTAGTTTAATCTATCAAATGATATATCATTTTTCTTTTTAACTTATCCCAAGGACCAGTAGCATGGTTCAAGTTTCCTTATAGACCACATGTTAGAGGTAGAGATCCCAGAAGAAGCTCTAACAAAAATAGGGTGTATCATAATAATGGGAACCCCTACTTAAAAAACAAAACAAAAAACAGCTTAATTGAGATATAACTTATATACCATGAAATTTACCTGTTTTAAGTGTATAATCCAATGAATTTAAGAATGCTTACAGGGGGAAGCCGGGATGGCTCAGTGAGTTAAGTGCTCACTTTGCAGCCCCGGGAACCAAGGATCGAATCCCAGCCCCGGCCTATGTGAACCCATATGCTGAACTGGGGAGTGCCCCCAGTTTGGTTCTCACCAGGGTGAGACCCCGGCCCAGTTCCTGCCCTGCGCAGTCCCGCCCACCTGTGGAATGAAACAATGTGGAAAAACCAATGATGTACAACTATAGAGACTGTTCTGGGCCCTCCCCCTTCTCTCTGTCTCTGTATGTCTCTCTCTCTCTCTCTCTGTCAAAAACAATATATATAAATCTTTGGGGCAAAAAAAAGGAATGCTTACAGGGATGCCAGGATATAGATCAGCAGGTTGAGTGCTTGCCTTGTGGTTGCAAGCTCAGGGGATCAAATCTGGCCCTGGTCCATGCAAACCCATATGCTGAACTGTGGTGCAACTATTAACCACAGGGATGATGGTGAAGGTTCTCATCTCCCATGCGGAGGCCCTCAGTTTAGTTCCCGCCCTGGGTGGCCCCACATCCACCTGTGTGGAATGGAACTATGTCACAACTAATATGTACAATTATGAAGACTGCTCTGGACCTTTTCCTCTTCTCTTTCTCACCTTCTTCTCTCAAAACAATAAAATAAATCTTTATAGAAAAAATGCCTTACAGAGTTGTACAACCAATCGCTATAATATAACCTATATTTCTATCCCCCTAAAAAGAAACCTCACACCCATTTATAGTCACTCTCCATTTTTACTCCAGCCCTTTTTGCCTCTATAGAGTTGCCTTTTCTGAACAGTCACATACATGGGATCATACATTATGGGTTTCACTTTTTCAATAGACAATAGTTTTGAGGTTCCTCCATGGTGTAGCATGTATCAGTTCTTCATTCCTTTTTATTGATGAATAGTTTCATTTTATGCATTTACCACATTTTGTTTACCCATTCACCAATTAATAACTGTATTAGTTTCCTAGGGCTGCCATGCAAATTACCACAAGCCTGGTGGGTAATAACAACAGAAAATTATTCTTTCACAGTACTAGACGCAAGAGGTCAAGGTGTTGGAAGGGTCATGCTCACTAAAGATTCTGAGGGAGGGTCCTTCTTTGTCTCTTGTAACTTCTGATAGACACGAGGAAACAGATAATGAGACATTATTCTAGCATTCTAAGCACTCATAGTCTATATGGAAAGATAGATATCTATATAAATAACTAAAATACCGTATATAAAGTAGCATAAAAGAGACATGTTCAAAGACCCTTGCAAAACGGAAATTCCATTCCATGTTTTGGGTGCCACTGGAGAAGGCGAATGAATAGTCCACTGGACTATTGGAGTCCCCGGGGTACTGAGAGAGTAGAGCCCCATTGGGTGGCAGTTCCTAGAAGTGGGGTGAATAGCTTGATGTTGGGGAGCTAAAATCTTACAGATGTATTACCAGTCTCCTATTTTTCTAAGACACCTTTATTTTTCTCAGATTTCTTCATTTTTTCATAGCATCTGAATCATATTTTATTTTTAGGTCTCACTGAGAACATAATTTTAAGTTCTCTTACATTTGTTACATAATTTCTGATCAGTGAAAAAAATTTATCTGATTTTTCGGTTTGGAGTTTGATTTTTCCCTTCTATGAAATAATGATTTCTCTTATGCTTCTAGAGGTTTTCCACTATTTGCTTCTTCATGTCAAAGTAGCTCTTAATTGTCCATATTAACAGCTATGTTAATACCTATTGGCATTACCACTCACACTGGGTCATTATTTAGGCAGGCAAGGAAGGAATTCCCTTAACAGAAGGTTCCCATAAACAGGGTTGGTGGTGCAATAGTTTCCTATTACTGCTATAACAAATTATCACAAAGTTCATGACTTAAAAAGGCACAAGGTTATTATCTCAGTGTTTGGGAAATCAGAAATGGGTCTCATGGGACTAAAACCAAGGTGTCAGCAGGGCGTGCCTTCCTCAGGCTCTGAAGGAGTCTGTTTCCTGACTTCTCCAGCTTCCAGGGGCCACCCACATTCCTTGGTTCCTGATTCCTTCTTTCGGCTTCAAGCTAGTAGCAAACCATCTTCAAATCACTCTCTGGCTCTGGGCTTCTGCCTCCTTATTGTACATCTAAAGGACCTTCATGGTTGAGTATACTGGGCCCACTCAAATTATCTAGGGTATTTTAAGGTCAGTTGATTAACAACCTTAATTCCATCTGCAGTGTGAGTTCCCCCTCACTGTGTGTTAATAACATGGCATAGTCACAGGTTCCAGAGAGTAGGACTTAGATGTCTTTGGGGTGAGAAGGACGCATTAGTCCGCCTTACCCATGGGTAGCTTTAAAGTTCGGTGGCCAGGCAGAGCTTCCCTGTGAAGCCATGCAGACCAGTTTCTTCTGGTTCTGGCAGGTAGCTCTGCGAATCTGAGAACCTGATGGCTTCAGCTCAGGACTGGTCCTCTCTGAACAAGTATACAGGTGAGCAGAGGTGACTGGCTCCCCCAAAGTGGCTATAGGATTTAGTGGGCTAGCAAGGGTCTTCCTCACTTCCTCCCACCCAACTTATTGCACAAGAGGTGTGGACAGGTGTGAGTGTTTCTCCGGTTTCCCCAGAGCAATACGTTAGTGTGCACCTCTCTGATTTCCAGTGGAAGGACAACATTTTCTTTTTTCATTTGTTGAGTCATGTCAGCAGGAAATTGTGAGATGGCAAAGGTCAAATTCATTTTGGCTCCACTTCCCTCCCTACTCCCACCACAGCCCTCTCCTCAGGTTTAAAATACTCTTAGGATAGGCTGGTCGTGGAAGGACAGATACATAGTTCCATTTGTATGGGACAGTGTGGTCAGATTCTTGGAATCAGGAAGTGAAGGGTGGTTGCCAGGGGCTCTAGGGAGGGAGAGATGGGAACTACTCAACAATGGGCATAAGGTTTCAGTTGAGCAGAATGGATACGTTTTAGGGATCTGCTGTACAAGATTTTATCTGTTGTCAACAATACTGTATTGTACACTTAAAGTTTTGTTATCTTATCTTGAATGTTCTCACCACAATAAAATAACATTAAAAAATATATGAAGTCATGGTCTAGTCTATAAAAAAAAAGGGGGGGGGGAGCTGGGATGGCTCAGCGGGTAAAGCGCTTGCTTTGAAGCCCCGAGGACCGAGGATTGAATCCCAGCCCCGGCCCATGCGGACCCACATGCTGAACTGGGGTGTGCCCCCAGTTCAGTTCTTGCCAGGACCTATGTGGGAGGCTCCCGGCCCAGTTCCTGCCCTGCGCAGCCCTGTGCCCGCCTGTGGAGTGAAACTATATGGAAAACTAATGTCAACTATGGAGACTGCTCTGGGCCCTCCCCCTTCTCTCTGTCTCTCTCTGTCTCTGTTTCTCTCTGTCAAAAATCAATAAAATAAATCTTTAAAAAATAAAAAAATATATCAAGACCATATTTTTAAATTGAAAAATGTGCTTTAATTTACAACTGCCCTCTAACATAAACAAACTAACTAACAAACCAGGTTTAAACAGAGATTTTAAAGGAAGGTATTCATTGTGTAAGGCAGATGTCTGGCTTAACCCTGGAAAATTCTAATTCAGTGGATCAAGAAGGTGGGGGAGATCTGGGAACCCCTGTATTTCAAAATTTTTCACTTAAGATTCTGAGGCATAGCCACAGAAGTATCACTGCTTTCAAATTATGCACACTGACATTTTGAATTTGTTAGGAAATAAAGTAAAAACCCATAGACAATTTTTTCTTAGCTCTCCCCTGCAAATGCAACTCTAAAACAAAGAATTAAAAAGTAGAGTACAATATTAGTAGAGGAGGGAAATGACCTACAGAAATATGACAAAGTATTAAGAACCCTCAGTTAACCCCTCCTTCCTCAATTCTGGGAAAAACTTGATCTCTGTGATTTCCATCCCCCAAATGCAAACGTGTCTTGTAGAGTAGTTAGGGTTCCAAGCTAAAATTCTGGGAAGAAAGTTTATTTTGCCATATCCCTGGCTGCCTGGATAGTATTTCTCAGTTTACAACGTGTCACAAATAGTGCCTCGTGGATCCTCCCAACGAAAGGAGTTTAGGACAGCTGGAAGGAACCTCAGAGAAAGCCTCCATTCATTACGTGGAGGGCCAAAGGACCAAACCTGTGCTCATACTTCCTTCTATTTCTACTGGTTTCTCCTCCGCCACATAGTGACATTGACAAGGGGCCAGGGAAGACACCTTGTCTACTGGATCCAGCTCAGTACCTGGGCGGCGGCCACCTCGTAGCCGTCTGGGTTCATGGATGGCAGGATATGTATGCGTGTGCTCTCCACCAGCTGGATGACACGCTGGTTCCCGTTCCGGAACTCCTGGCACAGGAACTCCGACAGCTGCAGCAGCAACTCGCGGCCCAGCACCTCGTTGCCATGCATGTTCCCCACGTACTTGACCTCCGGTTCCACTGCAAGCATGAGAGCAACACGCAGGAAGATCAGAGACAGGGAAGCTTGCAAGGCCCAAAGTGAACCTCCTGTTTCTGCTGGGTCCTTTCCAATAACAATTCGGACAAATTGCAATTACAAATGCTACAAAAATTCATGCCAGGGATAATAATGAGAACCATTTATTGAACTCCTACTGTGTACTAGCTATTTATGCTCACTATTGCTAATCTTCACAGAAAACCCGTAACGTGGGCATTCTTAGCCTTAGGATGAGGCTACTGGGGAGGGATGAGGTTAAGTATCTTGTCCTCATCATCCAGCTATTTAATATGATAGAGGCCAAAGCCCAGGGACCATTTACAGTAGCTCCCTGCTTTTCAGAGACAAATCTTTTTGGGATAAGGGTGGTATTTTCCCAAGACTTGCTGGCATAAAGGTTATAGCATAACAGTTTCCAATCATCCTAGTTGAAGCTTAATTTTCCTGGTACTAAGAAATGAAAACTTTCATCTGATATAATATATATATATTCACTTAGTTAACCATTTATTGCCAGTCTTACCCAGCTAGAATTAAGGCCCTGAGGGCAGGGTCTTTGTTTTATTCTCTGTTGTATATTGAGAGTCTACAAAAGTGCTTGTATAGAGTAGATAATCAGTAATATTTGTGGAATGAATAACAAATGAATGAACGGAATGAATGGATGAACAACGGAATTATAGGCATTAGTGAAAAGAAGGATCCGTGAAGGCTAACTAGCATGAAAAAGTTTCAAGGAAGCCGTGACTGCTAGAAAGTAGAGGGAACGCCAAGAGCAGGCAGGCTCTAACACTCCTATCCGTTAGCACCCACAAGCTTCCACAATGAACACACAACCCGAGTGGAAGTAGGAGCTTGCTATGCACATACAGCTTCAAAGCAAGGCCGTTTGCTACACTTAATCACATGGCCTTCCCTGGCCGCCTTCCCACCTCCCACCCACCTCCTCACTGGCCACGTAATATTCTGAAACTGTCATGAGCAGAATCCCCTGGGTGTGAGGCTGTCAATGAAGGTTTTATGCAAGAGACAGAGAAGTTATATCAGTATTTAGGAAAATTACTCTGGCATGTCTGTGCAAAATGGAAGGATCAGGAGTTAGGAGCCTAGTGCAATAATTGAGGCAGGTTGTGATGGAGTTTGGGTGAGGGTAGAGGGTGTGAAAGTGAAAAGGAAAGGAGAGATTTGAAGTTGGCAGTTTGAAGGAGGAACTGACATAACTTGGATGTCATAAATACTATAAGCAGCGAGGAATGAGAAACAACGTAAATGTCCATCAATAAATAAACAGTTAAATATAACCGTGCATGAAATATTATGCTGCCAAACATAATGACGTAGATCTACATTTAATTTAGAAATGTGATGCCATTCATGAAAGATTATGAAACAAGAATGTTGTTATAGTGAGATTCCAATTTTATAAATTATCTGTGTGTGTGAGGGAGGTTAAATAGGCATAGAAAAAAGTCTGGAAAGATGTACATCAATACGTTAACAATCGTCATCTGTGAATGGTGAGATTGATTATAGGTGAGTTTTTTTTCTTATCTAATTTCTAATTTTAATCCACACATTGATTGCTCTTTGAATAGAAGCAAACTAACAAAAGACATACCCCCATGAATAAAGCAAATATCCCAGACCTCAAGCCCTCTCCGGGAGACCAATCTCTATTCTACTGTTAATTCTCAAAAAGGTATCCCTGGTTCCAGACAGGACAGGAAGGGCGAATTGTTTCTGCTTATGTCTCCTGAGGTATTGGGTAGGGAAAGACCGAATCATAGCAAAGGAGGAAAGGGTCACAGGAGGGAAGTAAGGGGAGGATGGGAGCAGGGAAGAAGACATCTTTTACCATTATGGTCTTGAGCAACCGAAGCCAACGAAGAGTAACACACAGCAGCCAGGACTGGGACTGCAGCTTCCCAGAGGCAGGGGCTGGTTGAGGCCCAAGGAGGGAAACACTGAGCACAGGGCGAGGAAGGGGTGACCCTTTACGGGGGGAGGGGGTCTGCGGACCTCCCCAGAGACCACCCTGATGACTAGATGTGTAAGGGGAAGGCCCTGCCCTACCCACTCCAAGAACTGCGCGGGGCTTACGGGGCTCGTGGACTCCAGGGCTGTCGCTGATCTCCAGCACGTAGAGGTGTCTGCCCTGCACACTGCGCCCGACGCTGTAAACCCGTGTGATGTGCGGGCACTCGTTGTGCACCTTGTACAGCGTGCGCACGAGCTCATCGTAGCGGCGGTGGCGGATGGTCACCGGGGCAACCACCTGGAACAGAAGGAGGAGGTGGAAGAAGACGGAGAGCAGGCCTGACATCTTGGTGGGCTTTTCCAACGAGAACCCCTGAGATGGGCCGCACCTCTGCCAACAACCAGGCTTCTTCACCAGTCAAATCCAAGGGCCGGGAGCCAGTTCTTCCCGCTCTCCCGCCAGTGAACACTGCTGTGACAGCACCTGCAAAGGAGGTTCAGAACTGTCCCGCTGGAAGCTAGAAATTATTTATGTCTCTCTGGAATAACCACTCATCTCTGCTCCCCTATTTCTCTGCCTTTCCCAGCACAGGGAAACCGTTTGAAAGGTTTTTGCACGTCCCAGATTGAGTAGTTTCACTGATTCTGGTTTACCTATTAACTGGACTGTAAACAGACTTCAATAAATAGCTGCTTATAACCCTTTGATTCCCAGAGAATTTTGAGAAATTTGGCTTATGCTTGTTCCCTGTATTACAACATAAAAAGGGCGTTAAAATAGAGCTCTCTGTCCCATCCCACCCATCCCACATACTGCTGCCAGACTATCTTTCTGAAGCTCTGGCTTGTTCCTTTTCTCCTCAAGAATCATGAAACAGATACCACTGAGAGAATGAAAAAAATAAGCCACAGGCTGGAAGAAAACAATTTTCAATTAGATATCTGATGATTTATCCGGAATACATCAAGAACTCTTAAAACACAATAATCAAAACAATCCAATTTTAAAATGAGAAAAAAGATTTGAATAGACATTTTATCAAAATAGATATACGAATGCTTATGTTTAAAGATGTCCAATATCACTGTTCATTAAGGACACACAACTTAAAACCACAATGAGATATCACTTTACATAGAATGATTATAATTAAAAAGATACCATAACAAGTGCTGGAGAAGAATTGGGAGAAACTGGAACTCATATATTGCCAGTGGGAATATAAATGGTGCAGCCACTTTGGAAGACAACTTGGTAGTTTCTTAAAAGGTTAAATATATATTACTGGATAACACAACAATTTCACTTCTCCATATATACCCAAAAGAAATAAAAACATATCCACACAAAAACCTATTTGTGAATGTTCACAGCAGTGTTATTCACAATAGACAAAAAGTGCAAACAATCCAAATGTTCATTAGCTGGTGAATGGGTTGACAAAATATGTCATAGTCATACAATATAGTATCATGTGACAATGAAAAGTAGTGAATGCACTGTACAATGTGAATGAGGCTTTAAGTGAAAGAAGTCAGACACAAAAGATGACTTATTATGAGAACTAATTCATATGAAGTGCTTAGAAAAGGCAAATACATAGACAAAGTAAATTAGAGATTGCCTGGGGTTGGGAGTGGAAATATTGAGCAACCATAAATAAGCATAAGATTTCTTCTCTGGATGATGCAGACATTCTAAAATTAGATTGTTATGATTGTACAACTCTGTAAATATTAAAAAAATCATTGAATTGTATACTTGGAGCAGATGAATATTGTGGTAGACAAATTATATCTCAATAAAACTGCTTAAAAAATAAAAATAATAAAGTTCGACTCCCAAAAGTTAACACTAAGTTTACCTTACAACCCAACAATTCCACTCCTGAGTGCCTACCCAAGAGAACAAAGACTTCTATTCAAGAATGTTCATAGCAGCATTATTCATAATACCCCCAAAGTGAAAACTACCCAAAAGTTCATCAACTGGTAGATAAATAAAATGTGGTATATCTGTACAATTGAACACTGTTCAGCTGTAGAAAGAATACTAGCACACACTACAACATGAATGAACTTCAAAAACACTATGCTAAATGAAAGAAGTCCAGAACACCACACAGTATATGATTTTATTTATATGAAATTTCCTGCAAACATACACCAACAGAGACAGAAAGTAAACTAGTGGTTGCCTGGGGCTGGGAAGAGAAATGAGGATTCACTGCAAGTGGCCATGAGGGATCCTGATGGAGCGATGAAGATTTCTAAAACTGGATGGTGGTGAGGGTTACGCTCCTCAGTAAAGTGGCTAGGAATCATTAAATTGTATGCTTAAAATGGGTGAATTTTATGTAAGTTATAGCTCAATAAAGTTGTTTAAAAACACACACGCACACAAAGGTTCAGGGGATCTGCATGCACTATCGTGTAAAATCCAAATGCCTCTGTCCAGTACCACGCGGCTGCACCGTCCACTGTCTTCTGCGCATGCCCCCATCCCTGCCTTTCTGCTACTGTTCCTGCGTTTCCCCGGGTAGCTACTAACCCTGTGTCTGCCTCACGCCCTGTTGCAGTCGCTGCTGCACTCGGTCTTTGTATCTCTCCTTGTTCTTGCGTTGCCTGGTGGTAGGTGGTAGGAGGCCACGCAGCTCTGGACACACTGTGCCCCGCCTCCAGGATGATGCCCAGCCTCCAGCACAGAGCCTGGCACAGGTGCACATTTGTTAAATGAACAAACGAACCAGTTCATTCCTGACGTTTCCTTTTGCATCCTGCTGCTCTGCCTTCAGTAAACTTTCCAAGGAAATCCTGTCTTTTTATAAACTGACAGCAAAGACAGCTCCTCTGTCTTGAATACATTTGGTGAACACTCTCTAGCCAGGCCACTCTGATCCACATGTGGTCCCCACAGTTGGCCCAAGATAAGTACCAAATTGACAGTATCATCGGGCTGCTGCCGTACACCCACTGCTAAAACCTCATACTTTTCTGATGAGATCCTGACACCCCGGGTGGTGAAGGTAGGGATGAGGAGAGAAGGCCGAGGAAGCATTACTAATGCTGTCATGCATGAAGTCCTTGATCTGGGACAAAATCTGCTGTCATTGCTGAAGGCTTGGCTTAGTGGCCCTCAGGTAACCCCAAAATTTCCTCTACAGAAGACTTCCCATTTCTCTGGCAAATGTGCCTATAGTTCTTCTGGGACCTTGCTCATGCCAAACAGACAACTCCCATTTTCTAAGAAAGAGATGCACCTTCCCTACCTTCTTGAACTTCAGGTGGTTGTGAACAGGGAATAACCTCTGTATATCAGGACTGAGGTCGGTACTCCAAGCCAGAGGGCATACAATGCTTCTCAACAAAACTAGAAGTAGAAGGAGTTTGAGTGTCAGAGGGATATGATATTAAAAAAATTTTCCAGCTTCATTGAGATATAATTGACATATAACACTGTGTACATTTAAGGTGGACAATGTGATGGTTTGATACATGTGTATATTGTGAAATGTTTACCACAACAAGGTTCATTAACACCTCCATTGCTCACATAGTTGTGTATGTGTGGTGTGAGAACATTTAATATCTACTCTCCTAACAACTTTTAAATACATAATACAGTATTGTTAACCATGTTATACATTATATTCACAGAATTTATTCATCCTATAGCTGGGGATTTGCATTCTTTAACCAACATCTCATTTCCTCCACCCCCCAGGCCCCTGGCAACCACTGTTCTACTTCTGTTTCCATGAGTTTGGTTATTTTGTTTTCACATATAAATGAGATCATACAGTATTTGTCTTTCTCTGTCTGAGTTATTTCACTTAGCATAATACAGAGGAATATGGTGGTAACTGCAAGTTCAAATGCCTTTTAGGCCATCTGACTTTGGGCAAATTAATTAACTTTCTAGTCCTCAGTTTCTTTCTGTATAAGAAGGAGAAAAGGCAGCTTCTTCCTTATGCATTATATGGATCAAATAAGACAATGTAAGGCCTTTGCACCGTGTGTGGTACATAGTAAGGGCTCAATAAATACTTTAGTAGTATTAATAGTAGCAGCATCATTAAGCATCTACTCTGTGCTAGAGACCATGCTAGGTGTTGAGGACACATCTCTTTCATTCAATTACTATCTATAAATCCTTTACCACTAAAAGCTAAAGTCTTTAGTTATATTATTTTTGATCTGTATAAAACCAACAAAGACCCTTGTCCACGTGGTGCTTACACTGCAGTGTAGGGACAGACAATCAAGAGTGAAAAAAGCAGTTTCTATCCTCAAAGATACTGATGAGTGAACAAGCCCAACCCCACATGGGACCACCATGCAGGATGCCCTAACTTTGGAGGGTCAGGGAGCGCTGAGCTTGCTGGAGAATGTGTGGGAGTTGAACTATTAACAGATCAGAGTCTGGTCTTTCCCTGTGGCAGGTATAATAATGGACCCGAGAGATGCCCACATCCCAATCCCCGGAACCTGTGGATAGGGCAGGTCACATGGCAAGGGGGAATGAAGTTTGCAGATGGACTTAAGGTTGCTAAAGAGCAGATCTTGAGATTATCCAGATGGGCCCAGTGTAATTACAAGTGTCCTCCTAACTGAAAGAGGGAGACAGCAGGAAGGTCAGAGTTAGGGTGAGATGTGAGAAAGACCTCACCAGTCATTGCTGGCTTTGCAGATGGAGGAAGGGGGACAAGGTTACCAGCAGCCTCTAAAAACTGAAAAAGGCAAAGAAACACATTCTCCTCTAAGCTCCCAGAAAGGCAACCCTGCCAACACCATGAGTTGAATCCAACGAGACCCATTTCAGACTTCTGATCTCTAGAATTGTAAATTAATGAATTTGGGTTGTTTGAAGTCACTCTATTTGTAGTCATTTTTTACTACAGCAATAGGATTCCTCTTAAAATCTGTCCCTTCCTTATTTTGCTTCCCCAATCTGGCAGATATTACCATGACTGATCTCATTTTTTTGGTCAAAAGCTAGGACTCATCCACAGCCCCTCTCTTTATCTCATTCCCCATGTCAGCAAGTTATAGACTCTGCTTTGAAATATACCTAGAAACAAACTGCTTCTCTCACCTTGACCTCTCTCACCTTTCTCATCCCAGTGCAGGTCACTGTAAATTTCTTGCTTGGACGGTGACAACAGCCCCCTCCAGTACTTTCCCATTTTCATTTTTTGTCCTGTCAGTTTATTCCCTACACAGTTGCCAAGTGTTTAAAAATCCTGAATCAAATTGTTTTCCCACTCAAAACATTTCAGTGACTTCCCACCATACTTACAATAAAATACAAAATTTTTATAATGACATCAAGGGCCAGTAAGCAATAGCCACAATGTCCTTTCTATTCTTTGAACATACCAAGCTTATTTCTGCCCCAGGGCCTTTACACTTGTTATTTTCTCCTCCTGGAAGGGTCATCTTTTAAATCTTTGAATGACATTTGTCTTTACATTATTTAAATCCATGATTAAATATCACCACCTTTGAATGGTTGACACTGACCTCCCTACCTAACTAGCCCCTGGCTGCTACTCCTTATCATTCTCTAACCCTTTACCCCATTCTTCTTCATAATACTTATCATTACTTACAGGTAGACCATATAATTCCTACATACAATACTACATAGTTACTATATAATACTATCTAGCTCCCCCACCCTCTTTTGGTCTCTCTACTAAAATGTAGGTTGCATGAAAGCAATGTTTTTTCACTGCTTTGTCACCATAGCATAGAATAATGCTTAGCACATACTAAGTGCTCAAAAAATGTTTGTTAAATGAATCAGTTTTCAAATAGAAGGCTAGATAAATATTTTTACAAAAAGTCTTCATGTTTTTAAAAATACAATAAAAACAAATCTTAAAAAAAAGGGAGGGGGGGAATACCCGGATGGCTCAACTGGTTGAGTGCTCGCCTTGCAGCCCTGGGGTCCAAGGATCAAATCCCAGCCCCGGCCCATGAGGACCCATATGCTGAACTGGGGTGTGCCCCCAGTTGAGTTCTCACCAGGGTGAGCTTCCTATATGGGAGGCTCCTGGTTTGGCTCCCGCCCTAGCCATGCTTCCCATGTGGGAGGCCCCCAGGCTCACGGGGGGTGTGCCTTCCATGTGGAGGCCCCCAGTTCCTGCCCTAGCAGCTCCGTGCCCACCTATGAAATGAAACTATGTAGAAAACTAATGACGTGAAACTATGGAGACTGCTCTGGGCCCTCCCCCTTCTGTCTCTCTCTCTCTTCTGTCAAAAACAATAAAAATAACTCTTTAAAAATAAAATTTACTGGGGAAAGCCGGGACGGCTCAGCGGGTTGAGCGCTCGCGTTGAGGCCACGAGGACCGAGGATCGAATCCCGGCTCCGGCCCAGGCAGGACCCACATGCTGAACTGGGGAGTTCCCACAGTTCGGTTCTCTAGCTGTCTCTGTCTCTGTCTCTCTCTCTATCTGTCAAAAGTAAAATAGAAATAAATATGCACTGAAGATAAAA